>CM060831.1:25580000-25742500 GCA_030762175.1 Metallyticus violacea | reverse complement strand
TGCACAACCAGCCACTAACGCTAGCGGCGTTGCCAACTATCTTTGATTTAACGACAATGGTTGTTGCATTGTCAAGATTATATAAGTAAGTTTATCGCCTACATATACATATTATACCAATGGCAAACGCTTTCTTTCATGTCGGCGAATAAAAAAACGAGACGACAATGTTAAAGGTGGAAAACACACATTTGCCATTCGTTTTTCACATGCCCCATGTCAGCAAATTTAACTTGAGCATGCTGAAAGTAAAACTTCTCTCGAAATTAAAGCAGTTTGTTTTGGAATACGGCGAAGCTGTGTGTTCAAGAGACTTTAGTATTCTCTACTGTAAAATTTGTGATGTAAAACTGGCAGCATAAAAGAGATTCACCACCGGGCAACATGCGAGTAGGGTAAAACACAAGCGAAAGTACAGGGAAAAAGAAAAATGTAACAGATGCTTCTCGGAGAGTGCAGCAGCGTAAATTCTATTTTATCAAGTTTTATGCGAAGTTCTTGTTTCAGCACATTCCACACAAACAAACTGAATAGCAATGCATTACGGGCTTTCTTGAGAAGCACCGAGTAGAGACAGGATTTTTATGCAAATGCACATTTCTTCTCTGCTGTCAGAAATGTACGCTCACTTGGTATGTGAATTAATTACAAAAATTTCAACAATTAACAATATTTTATGTTGCCTATAATGCATAAGTATAATATTTTAGCAGTTTGCATATTATGCACTTTAAATCTTGAATCCAATTCAGAATCATCTTCAGCAAAATCAAAAGGACTTCGATTCGTTTCACCAAACGTGAAACGAATCAAACATTACATAAAGGAATGTTTATTTGCACATTTATTTGTTTTACATGTAAATTTTATAAATATATTTTTAATTTCATTTATTTTATCTTCATATTTGATTTACAAATACGATATTTCCGAATAATATGTGCCATCGAGTCATTCTCGAAAACTGGTAACACTGATGGTATCCCACAAGCAAATTTTTCCAGCTATAAAAATATCTTAAAAAACAAGAGAAGGCAGCTAATTATGGAAAACTTAAAACATTTGATGGTCGCAAACTGCAACAGAAAGGAAGTTGAGACTGTGTAGAACTAAAAATTTACCACATTTATTTATTTATTTATTTTAAAGGAAAACTTATTCCTCTCTTCAATATTAAAGATAAATTTTGATGAGTTAAACCTTTCATGTAGTTTTCACAACATTTTCATTTACGGAGACATTACATAAAATTCCGTTAAATTTTTGTCAATATGATGCCTTAATACTTTTTATATGGGCATATTTATGTACACATTATGGAAGTTTTCAAAGCATAACTGCATACATATTAAAGGGATTATTAGCTCATAAAATTCCTGATCCAGCCTCGAGCAAGTGAGTGCATTTTTTTGCATGAAATCTTAATACACTGCTATGACTTTTGTTTCATACGGTACTCTATCTGTTATATCGACTCCTTGGTGATCAAAGGCATAGATGACCATTGATTGCGTTCGTCGACATCTTTGGTCGTGCTTAAGTTGAACCTCTCCATTCGTTGGATTGTGATTGTAACTCCAGTTCAAAGTCTCTAATTCAAGTTTCATCAATGCCGGCAATTAGACACAAGAATGTTTGACCTTCAATGTCGAATCTTTGTACCAGCAAGTTCGCTATGCCCTTGCGTTTCTGATTCTGTTCAGCAGTCAAGAAGTGACGGACAAGCCGATCACAACATTTTCTCTTCTGTAAATCATTTATCAAAATAAGGAATAATGACGTTGATGGGATTTCTGTGGCTTCTCAAAGTTCCTCATACGTCAGACGGGAATCTTCTTGAAGAACATCCGTCGCAAGTTTCACATTTCGTTCATCGCTGATGTCTTCGGACTTCCTCGTCTTGGGTCATCGTGTATGTCTAAGCTGATACCACTAACACGAAAACAATTAGCCTTACGACAAACTACTATGATGCACTGTGAACCCACCACAAAGTACTGTGATTTTTGTTGGGTTTTTAGCACGCGAAATTTCGATTTTAAAGCACGATCTTTGATCTTCAGCGATAACAGTACCTGCAGACTCCATTTCTAGCTCTAGTTATCTAAATACAAAGTACACGCTATAAACAAATTGAACCAGTGTATTTCATTATCAAACCTTCAACTGCAACTGTTGCGCCATTCAATCCGCAGAACTGCCAACTATATATTACTCATGAAATTACTCTCGTATGTCAGTTTTTACAAGGAGACATTTACCGAAAGACTGCGCGCTTGAACCAGGCAAATGCTGCTGATACCAAGCGTGCAAGAGGGAGCTACATCTTCAGTGCAAAGCATAAAAACCTCCCTGCATTTCTTTTTTCTTTACACGTAATTTCAAGTAATTTTATGACTGCATACGAAGATAAAAATAAATATTTTTAGCTCATCTGAGTAATTCTAATTAATGACATTAAACATTTTTAGCTTATTAAAATCCATAATTTGGCTTAGAAGCAGTTTTCTTAGTTATGTTTAAAAACTTGTGCTTAACAACTAAGAATGCCAATTATATGAGATGTTCTATTTTCTTCTACGTGGCAAGTGGGTTAACATCTTATAGCATTTTGAATTCTAGCACGTTAAAAAAGAAGAAAAAATTGCATATAGTTCGTGTCAAAAATTTTTTCCGAGTAATTCCCCGCCAGGCAAGCGTTTTTATGCAGACTTCCCAACAGGTAAATGGCCTCCTACGATGGTTTACCTTGCGTTACGCATTGAATAACTCAGTGAAGCATTAAGTTACATTGACTCCATTGAAATCTGCCGCAGGGGAGGGAGGTGCCTGATGCACGCATATACTTTGTGACTTTCAGCTTGATGTTATATATTATATTACCTGATAGTTCGTCGGTCGAACCCAGTTTTGTTGTGGAGTTACAAGGTACACCATAAAATATTGATTTTAGATCATTGATAGTGATATTTTATACGTCTTAACAGCAACGTTAGCTCAGATGTTAATCCAAGGTGTTAGTGATATTTAGGTTAAAAAAAAATTAAAGACCATTTTATTTTTCGTTTTGAGTTTTAATGAAAGCAATGTTTATATTGATTACCACAAACTTAAACGTCTACGCCCAGATGGACGTTGCTGTTTAACTGGTTGCCTTGGAAACATTCAGATATTTTCCAGAATAGGCAATCAAAATTTTCACAAAAATAGCTCAAATTTTCACTAAATGCCTATACAAGTTATATCAACTTATCTAAACTAATATCTTTAACAACGAACAGCCATTACATTTATTTAACACTAAAACATTTTTAAAATGAAAAAAAATTGCGTAATGTAAAGAAAAGTTAAGGTTCGTCCACTGGATATATTGACAACCTTGAAACAAGCGAAGGTAAGGTATCACATACTTAGCCCGTGCTCTAGCCGACGGCTCTATCCCCTGAATTAGGTACATACAACAGAACCCCATTTGGACATAAATGGGGATCCCAGCCCAGCAAATTTGCATATAACCTGGAGGGTTGTCCCATTAGGACGGTACGTAGAGTTTAAACTGACCCGCCGTAAGGCTGGAAGCAATTGTGTTGCTCATACGAGCCTTGCCGCCCGGCTAACTACCAGTACCCCTGGTAAGGCGGCCTAATCTAACATCAGCCTTCTCAATGTGCAGGTGAGTAACCATATCTCAACGCCCCCACCCCGCAATAAGCAGCGCTTGAGGAATTAACCTCTGCCATCAAGTTACTTTTCCGGACCTAAGTTTCTTATCTCAAAACAGATACATTTGCCTTCTGCATCTTCCCTAAAAGTTTTTATCGTCACGGAAACACCGGAATGTATTGACCTATATAGAAGAAAGTGCAGATACATGTTTATAATACAAGAAATGACACACACGCCTATGAGACAAGAAACATTATAAAACAGTAGGAATAAAGCTTTTCAATAAACTTCCTAAGGCAATATGTAACTTAATCTTTAAAATGTTTAAAGTTAGACTGTTTCAATTTATTATAACACCTCTTTTATAATCAATGGTAATTTTAAAAATAAATTACGGATACAATGTAAGGATAGAACAAATAAACTTTTATGTTTATGTGTCAGCTAGTGTCTTGGAATTTTCCCGCATGTACTGTTTGTTATGTTGTTGATCAGACGAGGTGTGATGTGACTTCTACACGAGTGATGTTTTCAGCTGCGATACCGTTGTTCTCTTTGCCTCTCAGGCCTCTTCTTCTTCGTCACTCTGCAAACCAGTTACATATTTTTACACATGAAGGAGCAGGGTCTGCAAACGCCCTCTTAATTTTTCCAGGCCTTCCTGTTGGCTCTGGCCGCACTTTTATAAACATTGCACGAAAAAGTACAAGACCACGACCAACATTTTGCTGCAGTTGTAACAATGGGTGCTGCGCGCAACTTCTGCTATGCTTACTAATGAAGACACGCTCTTTACAGTGCTGCCAACAGGAAATTTATGTCTTATCATATTCATAGTGTATATTAAACTACGCTATTTTTTTCATGCTTGAAGTTCGTGTGGCCATACCATGTTAGTTTTCTATTGTTTTCAAGCGTAGACTTCAACTCACACTCTACGAAGGTGTAAAATCCTGGCCTGGGTCCATGACTTCTTTTCGGGTGAAATCCTAAGTATGTCTTCTTCCTTCGGGAGGGAAGTAAAGCCGTGTGTCCCGTGTCGAAGATTTACGGAACGTAAATGAACCTCAAGCCTGAAAGAAGAACCTGATCGTGAGTACAATTTATCGATGGTTTCACGCCCTGAACGGAATGGGAAGCTGATAACCTGAGATGTTAAAGAGCGTCCGTAAATAAACCAAATTAAATATGTGTGTGTGTGTGTGTGTGTGTGTGTGTGTGTGTGTGAAGGTCATACACAGAATGAATACCCGTTCGGTTTGTTAATGAGGTGTAACAACTTTATATTGCGAGACCATTTCCCTTGGGAGATCACACTTCAACAAATTACATATTATCAGCTGATGAATTTCTCCTCCGTTGATGCTGGGTATCCAACTACAGGCAAATTTGCAGACAAAAGCTGCGAACGTGGGTGGAGTATTCTAACGCAGGAGAAAGTTCGTCGGATTTATTTACTGTTGCTGGAAAGAAAATCGATAGTCATGTGTAACAGAATACGGGAAACGGGTTTATAGTGTGAATGAAGGGAATAGATGCCCAAAATATTACAAAATTAGAATTATATATTGGAGTTTATACTTTTTAAACATTCGTTCCTCTATAAATATCCTCATTTAACACAAACCACGATACGAAGCATTTGGCATGGTTTTTTTTTTTTCAAACTTAAATTTCTTCCCAAGACAAAACAAATATATTTTGCGTTTCTGACGCAGTATGTAATTTTTCCCCCCTTTGTTGTTGCTGTTTAAAATGCTGGACAGACTAGTTCTGTAATTTTATACGAGATATTGAGTGACACAATATTGGTATTTGCAAAATACAAAACACAACTATTTTTATAGCATTCATTTTTGAAGTGGGTCTCTTAATATCGTGTATTTATGTGCTTCAAACTGGCATTTTAAGTTAAAACATAATTCAAGTTATAATAATAGGTCACTTTCAATGTCTTTGCTTTTAAAATAAGAGTTCCTCCACATAAGTGCGTTTTTTGAAATATTAGACTTCACGCATCCAAGGAATACATTACAAAGGTATGTAATTATTATTGTAGTCAATACAACAATGTTGGTTTTTCAGTCATTTAAAACCAAGTTCATTTTTAACGACTCTGAAATCCAGATATACTCAGAATGTATCAACTTTACTAAATGCGTTATATATATATTCTTGGGTAGAAAAAATAGAGAACTAAAATCGAAACTTTTTTTTAGAAATTGCAATCAATATAAATAAGGAAAATGCAAACATTGTCGCAAAAATCAGCATCTTAGAGCAAACGTTTTCAACTGAGTATATATTAGGATTTTTTTTTTATTTCTTCTAAGAGGCCGTTCAGCCTAGAGTTAAGAATTAGCTTGTAGATTTGTCCTATATGATAAACATAACTACATTCTGACAAACTGGCTCCCTGCAATACCTCTAAATCATAGACATGCTTTTTTAGGCAAACAGAGGGTCGCCTATTAACTCTAGCGGCCGCAATTTTTTTTTCCTCAACGAAACTCGGCATATAATGATCAATTAACAAACGATTCATTTATTTCGTTAGCCAGCAAAATTGGATCATTTGGGAGGGAGTTAACCTAAAACGAAAATTTAATAATCGCTCTTGCGGCCGCAATTTTAGTTTTCTCAACGAAAATCGGTATATGCCATTGAAATACAATATTGAAAGTAGTTTCTGAAAATAAACGAAATAAAATATAATGTGTGGGGTGTTTACCTGATATCCAAAATTTAAAAACCGCTCTAGCGGCACCGATATTTATGTTATTTTATTTATTCTCGGCAGCGAAAAACTCGGTATATACTATTTAAATGAAATAAGAAAAACAGTTTTGAAAATGAGGGAAATCGGACCATTGGTAGGGGGTAGAACAGAAATCCGAAATTTAAAGTGTGGGGGTTAATCTAAAGCAACAATTGAAAAATCGCTCTAGCGGCCACAATTTTTTTCCTTAATGAACTCGGCATATAACGATCAATTAACAGTCGATTCATCGAGTTCGTTAACCGGCAAAATTCGACCATTGGGGGTGGGGTTAACCTGAACAAAAATTAAAAATCGCTCTAGCGACCGAAATTTTTTTCCCTCAACGAAAATCAATATATGACATTGAAATAAAGCAATAAAAATAGTTTCTGAAAATAAGTGAAATCAGATTATTAGGAGTGGGGATTTACCTGAAACCCAAAATTTAAAATTCGCACTAGTGACACCAATATTTTTTCATAACAAAACTTGTTATATACCATTTGAAGAAAATAAGAAAACAAATTCTGAAAAATTGGAAAATCCGACCATTACGAGTAGGATTGTAGCTGAAAATCTAAATTTAAAAGGCTTTCTAGCGTTTAATTTTCTCTCATTTGTTTAAAAAAACAAATAAAAGAACGAATTAATTCATACTTTATAAGATGCATATATTTATTTTTGACAAAAGCATTGTCGTGTAGATAGCAACTGTGAAATATAAATCTATTATTGCCACGCTCATATACCCAGCGAGCAAACTTTTGATACGAAGTTACTGATATCCTAACAATAACACTGATAAACTCTCCATAGCTGTATGTTTGTCTGCTGTTAATCATAGACTGCTATTGGTTGAAGCTAAAATATTATTGGTGCGGTAGGACAGAAAAACTGTATCGCTACACAATTGCTTTCAAAGACTCTGAGAAAATGTGGGGACTATAGGCTGCCATTCAACATCATTCACGTGGAGTTTGTCTGTCTGTTGTTAAATCCTGGACTATTATTGGCTGAAGCTGAATTATTATTGTTGCGGTAACACAGAAAATATCTATCGCTATATTATCAAAGGCTCTGAAGTAAAGAAAAAAAAGGAGGGGAACGAGGCGAGTAAGTACACTGGCTTGGCCCGTCTTCTACAAGAGAAGGGAAACAGCCAGAGGTGAGTAGGTTTTTTTCCCTCCCCCCCCCCATTGTGGGCTCACAATTTTTTCATTGAATAGACACACCTCAATTTCTGCAAACTCAATATGTAACTTTTCTGTCCTAGCGCTCTGCAATGAGTTCACAAATTCAACCTGATGTGGAATTCGTTTAGTTAAAGCAGCTTCTGCTGATGGATTTTTTATTTTCTCACTTCTAGCCACTTTTTCGGGAACAAAGTATAATGACAGTATATATATATATATATATATATATATATATATATATATACGCATATATATACATTTTTTCTCATATATAGGATGGAACAAGTTTCACCATATATATATATAAAATGTAGATAGATTAACTGCACGAATGAAGCACATTCGTTATTATGGCACAAGACAGCACAATTCGATACTATGCAAGTTCCACAGTTTTGAATCAAGTTATATGACTGGCTGGTAGATAGTCTATTTTACAAACTATATAAACTTTTTGATTGCACTGACATTATTTTATCTCTGATTTTATATTTAGCCATTTGGTAAAACTGCACGTTGCATTTTATATTTGGATTGTATGTAATATATATTATTGAATTATATCTATGTTTTAACATGATGCGCCAATCTATGAATATGGTATGCATTTTTATATATGTTTTATTTGGTCAGGTTTTTATTGCAAATTCCAGAAAACAACAAGATACAATAATTTGGTTGCTGATAATTTTTTCTATTAATCAGAAGAAATGTTATTAATTTATTAAGATGTTTACTTGCATATAAATGCTTAATGATCTATCCTATGCTAAATCTACAAAATAATGCACTTTCCTGTAACAATGCTCGAAGAGAATGTTCTGTCCAAGAAAAAAAGTATAGATCAATTCCGTGGTCTAGCTGTAGCGTATGAGAGTGCCAATCCAGAGGCCCTGGGTTGGATTCCCGGTCAGGTCAAGCCATCTGGGTAAGGTTTTTTTTTATCTGAATTTCACCTAACCTAGAGAAAGTGAATGCCAGATAGATTTAAGGAATCAAGAACTCAGAGCTCATTTGCCCCATCAGTAATAAATTTCAGTTTCTTTCATTCATACATAGGCTTAAGGCCAAACATTACCTTCACTACCATTGCAGCGTAGCGGCGCCCTATGGGCATTCCAGCCTCAGAAGTCCGCTACAACACCACCTATGGAATGACATTGGAAAAAAGTAAATATAAAGTGTTTGCAAACAACTTACCTGAACGAGCTGCAGTATATGCTTGAAACTCTCCCGGACGTCCAGGAAGGGGCAGTTCACGGAGAGGCGAAGGATGGTGGGCATGTGTAAACTAACAAGCGCCACGTATTCGGCCGACGCATTGCTTTTATCCTGGCAACAATGGCCGTTGGTGTAGACGCCGGGGTCCACTATGGGCAGCCGGGAGTGCTTAGGACTGCCGTAGCCGTCGAGCCAACCGATTACAGTCTTTTCGATGAGATCCAGGGCGACGGACCGCGCCGCGAGGTCGCGGGTGCACACCGGCATGCAGAAACGGGTGACGAGATCGACTTCCTCGGCCAGGATGTCATTTTCGTCGTTGTTCGCGCACATCTCCGCATTGTTGCAACGACTCTCGATATCGATGGCGATTGTTGGAGCGGCATTGTTGTTCATGGATGTCACACTGTTATTCGTCGCTTTCTTCAGTTCTGGGGTTTGCAGAAACATGATACGTCCACGTCTAGCAAAAAGTTAGGCTTGTTCCCTTCGCGATAGACACGTTCACGTCAACAATACTCACTAACGACACGTCCACTAGCGTAAAATAACTAATACTGCTTCAGCAATACTGTAATATTTGATCACACAGTCTAAACAAATATTAACAACTTTCCATCCTGTTTCAGTCTTATAGCTGCACCTGGAATCAAAATCCCTCGATTAGAACTTCGCCAGCAAGAGCTTTCCGTGACTTGCCGAAAAACATTGCATGATTAGGCGCCGACCGCGAAATAGCAACCCTTTCAGTAGGGGAGGAAGATGAAATTATGTATGCCCCCTACCTCTAAAAATTAATAACACGACTTGGTGCTCCCCCAAGAGTTGCCATTGCAAATAAGACGTCAAATAAAGGAAAGTCGGCGCCTATACGTTGCGCTTATATATCCAGAATTAAATCACTATACATCATAACTTATTTTCTTCACATAACACAAAGGAATTTCTCGTAATCACAATTAACATTCATAATGTAATTCCTGGAGATGGTAAGTAAGCATCAAGCCCCAGATGAACTGTGCTTAGTGCTGAAAGCATAATCAACTATTTCATTCGATTATTTTGCATTATTGGAATTTGACAGCAACATACCGGCTTCCTAGCTGCTCGCCCGTGGAATCTTCCAGCTGCAATCCTGTCAGCTGGTTGCGCCGGTATGATGGTGTCTGTTGCTAGAGGCCCCGCAGCGAGCGTTCACTCCCCCAAAGCTCGTTGTTAATCCACTTCACGTAACTCCTGTATGGAACTATTTGCTTTCATTTCGCAATAATGCAATGAGATGAAATCCGAAACCGCTTTTTAATCGCACATTGCACCTTATCACTTAATTTACTGTATTCCGCACATCATACCGCGAGACGAAATCGTACGACCAATTTGACAGATGAGCGAATATAGCGCTACCGTTTGATAGCTTTCCCAATTTCTTAGCGACGGCGTTAAAGTGCACCGCCCACATGGAGCCGAAAAAGATGACAAGAGCTACGCGCGCAATACAAGTTCAAGTTCATGTCATCTACTATAGCTGGGCTCAGAGGTAGGGGAAAGTTGGACGAAATAGGGAGACTAGTAGTTTTTTATTTTTACCAAAATAATTTAAAATCTTGGAATATATCTCAGTAACACATATCTCTTTTATATACTGTGAAATTTTTGTTTTTGCAGATGTATCTTCATATTATATAACTTTTTAAACACAAACTTTCTCAACATTCATTCAACCAGTATGACAAACTAGGGAGGATGTAAAATGCACACAATTTCACAATTTAAATTGAGCATTCGCTGACTGACAGATCACATACAATCATTATATGCAATGGAGAAATAGAGGCCCTCAAAATAGCACTAAACTAACTGAGCTGCCAGTGGTCCAAATTCAATATGACAGTCATAAAGCATGATTTGCAATCCACAATACAGTTTATCTATCTGGAACACGATTGTCAGGATATTTTCTCCCAAATCACCTTACCACTTCTCTGCAATAATCTTTATCAAACTAACTACAAGCAGCAACCTGCACATGCAGTACTGGCTTCTACCAGTATGCAGCCATGTCCTGCTAGCCTTGAACTCATTGCTCACAGTCTTTACAATTGATTAGAAGATAGATTCCTGAATTGTCAGTAATTAAAATTATATCCTTCAATGAATTTCATAGTAATATTTTATCCAGTAATTATTCTGTGGAGGCAAAACTGTGTAAGTTTTTAAAAATTTTGTAGCATTTGTTAATCCAAGAATGGCAAGTAAATTTCTGTAATTTGTTATCTTCTTTTAAGATGAGGAGGGTGCTGGTTTCTTCAATTCTTTTAGAGACCACTTCAAAATTAGGATGAATGAACACTCGAGAAATATTAAATGAAAACAAATAGAAAAAAATCACCAATAGCACCATAAAAATACAATTATATTTTTTGACAAAAAAAACACAATTTCATATTCGATCTTAGTTTCCTATTTTTTGTACCCTAAAATATAAATAATGCATTTATTAAAATTAATACATTCTGAGAATATCCATTTTTCATAATAGAAGTTAAATACTAAAATCTGCCAAGAATCAATTGGAATTAACAACATGGGAATAAATCTGGATGCTCAAGAATTTGAAATTCAACCATTGGATAACCTGAATTGATGCATATTACAATTATCCAATAACATCATCTCTTCTACCAATAACAGCACTTAGTCACCAGTTGAAAATGAGAGCATGACCTCTCAAAACCTGTAATGCAAAAAAGCAAGTGAAGCTTGTGTTATGAATTATCAATCATATAAGCTTTAAATTATATTACTTCATAGCCACCAAACTACTAATTATATATATGTTCAATAACAGTCAGGACTTAAAGCAAATTTCTTTTATAATATGGATGTAAGCAGTTATTAGATCATCTACAATATATTTACAGAAACTAGAACTGTTCAATAACCAAGATCTTAAAATAATCATAGGAACTGTGAAACCAATGCCAGTCACTTGTATACAATTAAAATATTACAGATAATAATTCTGTAATATTTTAATTTGAAAAAAATTAACCACCAATTCTATGAAAAATTACTTAATTTATCACTTAATAATTACTGGAATAATAATAATAATAATAATAATAATAATAATAATAATAATAATAATAATAATAATAATAATAATAATAATAATAATAATAATAATAATCTGAATGTATCTATGAAGGGCAAAGACCTCCTGCAACAGGGTGGCTCTTATTCGCTAATGTGATGAGCTCATTTGCATGTACAGTAGTATTATCCTTTATGCTATCCTTTATTACACTCTGTTACACTTTTGTTCATCAGGTTTAACTGATTGCAAAGTTGACATTTGATAGTTTTCCATGTATTCCTGCTGCTTGCTATTCTGGACCATTATGGCCCTGCCTATGCTGTGTAGAGGAATTATGTATAACAAAATAGAAATTTGAAAACCCAATCTAGTTTTATTCAACAAGAACTTACACTTCCTTATCATTGTCTTCAACCTCATGATAGGCCCTGTTGGCTTATTTCCCTCTCAGAGATTGTTCTCCATCTTCTACTAGGAATATGGTACAATAATGCCTACTTTGTTAGCCTTATTAGTTCCATTCTTTGAATGTGCTTGTATCAGCTGTTCTGTTTGCATTGTCGTGTAAGTTACAGAAAGTATTTTGCATCCAATTTCTTCACTTAGAATGTGTTAAGTTTTCTGCTTAAATTCCTAAACAATGCCAAAATGATTGCTAAGACTAAGATTCCCATTGAAATATTTTTTTTATTTGATTAGTAGGGACAGAGAAGAAATTTTGAATACTACAGCCATGCTCATGTTTGTGCCTATACCCCCAATAGGGGCATCTCCCGGAGGAAAGGAGGAAATGAGAGAAGTAGATGAAGTCCCTTGATTAGTGAGATATGTAGTTATTTGTTATCATTCAAAGAAAGCAGGCATTTGGTTTCGAATAGATATTTGGAGAACAAAGAGCTTCAGAAAGGCAATAGAGCAGGTTATGTCTCTTATGTGAAATTAACATTAACATTGTGTAATCATAATTTTTGTGTTCACTCCTTTTCTAAAGAATGTGCCTATGTAGTATTTGAGCATGTTGCTTAAAGCAATGAGTCACATGATCACTACATTTTATAAAGATGATAACTGATTCATAATTTTCAAAAAATAAAAGCTTTATTTCTCAAAATATTTTGTAGAGCAGGAGACATTATGTAAAAAAGCTATTTTCATTTATGTACTAAAAATAAGCAATATATTCAGTGAATGATGATAAATTACTATAAAGTCATAAAACTAAAAATAATTTTATTTCTTATCTTATAAAGAAGTGAAAGAATAACATATGTTTATTTTTTTAAACTCTCAGAAAATTTAGCAAAAATGTTTTAAATATTGAAATAGGATGTTTTAGTGAATAGTTTTATCTTTCCAAGCTTAAGAAAATAGAGTGGGAGTAACATTTTGCAGTGCAGTTATATGCAACCTGTCCACTGTGTGAGTATCAAAGTATAAAACATACTAACCTTTTCAAAGTTGATGCTGAAAATGTGTAACCTTGTATTATGCATGCTAATTTTATAATATTACATGCTGAGCATTTTAAAATGTTACTTTAAAATAAAGCCTTTGTTCTATATTAAATTTCTAAACCATGACCAAATATTAGAACACAAATAGAAGAATGTAACTCAACACTGCACACAATAACAGACAATTGTCCTATCATGAATTTGCACAACCTTGAATAGTAGCACAAGCTGCTAGTTACTACCAATGCAGGTCCTGTATGTAAGTGTGGAAAGATAAAATGCATGCACTGTATTATTAATGATATGTATGTTATTTTTATTTATATACAAACTCCCTATTACATGAAGACTTTTTGTAAACAAAAATATAAACTATTTTTTTTATGAACAATAGCCTATTGAGGCTTTAACAAAATATAGCCCAACATATCTAAAACACATGATATTTTATACTAATAGAGATAACACCATGTAACAGATGGATATGTGATGTTTTTAGTTTGTATAAACATTTCGTAAAATTCAATTTCTCCAGGTACAAGTTGCCAATACAGATCACAGCACAATACATTTGTATATGAGCAAATGGAAGTCATTAATCATGTCTCTTGAAAGCGACGTTGTAATTTCAATGCTATGGCTGCCACCAATCCAGCTCCTTTACCACTTCCATCCTCTGCCAGCAGTAGACGAAACTAAAATACAGTAAATAAAAGAATTAGATAAAAAAATTAATATAAAATAATAAATAAATATTTTTTTAAATATAAAGTTTGCCATTATTATTCAAGATTTACAATGGTCTACTTTTTATTTTTCAAGATTTTCTGGTTATTTAATAAAATTATTATTTATAAAATTGAGTAAGAAATTGAACATTTTATAAGTACTCAGTATTTAATTATTTTCTGATGAACAGGCATGTCAGAAGAAGTTTTACTACATCATTTAACCTATAATCTTAGAGAATTTAAATGTATTTCACCAAGTTTTAACACTGAAAAATTCTTTATGACTCTCTTAATAGCCTATTTTTCATGTAAAGTGACAAAATAAAAACTTTGAATGTCTGGAAAAATGAAATACATATCATAAAATCATTGCACCTATTCCTACATGTATTATTGTCACACTGCAAACATTAACTTTGACACATCCGTAACATCACTCTTCTTAGTGCCCTTTCTTTCTTTGTGTGCCATGACAACCCTGCAAGGGTCAAGCCCAGCTGTGGCAACTGCTGTGCCCTTTGCCTCCATCATGCAACTTTATTGAAAAGGTAGCATTGTAGAGAGGTATATGATCAGCATATCAACATTCTACTAGCTGCTATCATGCAGTTATGAAATCTAAAGAGCACCATCATTCTATCAAGTAGCTTCCCAATGGTCCTCTGAGATTAGATGGACCCCATTGCAGACCTTTCTAATTCAGAATTTCCAATTAGGTACCAGGAATCATTACTCCCAGTCATTAGTAGACAGCAGCACTAACCACAAGATGAGGAAGGCAATCAGTCTTCCTTAGATACCATCCCAATTCACATGAAATATGACTGTTAACACCTTTAGGAATTCATTATAAAAGCATTATATAAATTAAAAGTATAACATTTGCCACTGTCAATATAAGTCACCCGAGAGAAAGTAACAGTTTACTTCACAGCCATTAACATTGTTGTTGTTGTTGTTGTTGTTGTTGTTGTTGTTGTTGTTGTTGTTGTTGTTGTTGTTGTTTTATAGCAGACCATAGGCTCATGAGTTTTAATTATTGTCAAAATAATTAATTAACATGTATGAGCAAGGAAGTAGCAATATTAAAAGTAAATAACACTAACAACAGCTGGGTTTTAGGACAAAAACATGTTCACTTTCTACAGTCTTTGGTGACTGTAAAAGATAAATTTAAGATGAGAAAAATAATAAGAAGAAGAACGCTTTTGAAATCATGTTAGTTATAAAGAAATACTTTAAGATAATTTCAGACATTTGTAATTGAAATAGGCACTTATTGATGTAGTCCAATCATAAATACTATAGCATTCGCATATATTGCTTCAAATATCATAAAATGGATAACTAACTCAAAAGCTTATGTTTATTTATTAAGCATTAAAACAGACAATTAGCCAGAAATCCACACCTTAGGCATAACTGACAAAATTTAAGAGAAAAATAATACAATAATTACATTTCAACTTTGTTATTATTGCATAAACAAATAAAATAAATTGATGTGAAATTGATTTGCTAAATTCGAAAATAAATTTAGTTTATTTCTATCACATAAGGATTTTTAGCAAGTTCACATTATACATTATAATCTATTTCATGTGATTTTATTCAAAATTCAAAATATTAGTGCTCTGTTTCAGAATACAAGTCTCCAAATCCAACAAAGATTCGATAAAACAAAGAAAAAGTATTGAAAAAAGTAGCTGTAAAATATCCATAGAGTTCACAAGAGTTATCATTTTATATCCTAATATTTTGGTAACTTTATATCACCATTTACACCATTTAATCCTGTCAATATCATTATGTTTTTATGGCGTGCCATCAATAACACTATAATTACACAATATCTAAAATTTTTTCTTCTGTAAGTATATTATTGCTAATGTCACATTTTGTTGTGAAAGTTCTTCTGCTGCCTTTCCTTTTATGTAAAGTTTCTGGATTTTCTTTCTTCAGCATCTTTTACCTTATTCTTTGCTAAAAAGAAACCTGGTTTTCAGAAAGCAATCGAGGTGCGAATCTAACATATTTTGCAATCACATTTCTTGCTATGTTCTCTCATGTGTCCATCGCAGATTCAAATGTACTATCAAACGTGCATTTTCTGCTATCAGAATCATTAAATATGCCTTTCTTCAATTTTGTTTTTCGAGAGAACTGGAAATTTGTTACATAAACATTGAAAACAGGCAGGATCTTCGTTTAAAGCCTTAGTAAGCAACAGCTTAACCCAAGTTTGATAAGGAGAGATGGTAGAATCACTTTTGAAGGACTGATGAGGCTTTGCATGTGTTCTTGGAACCACCAGTCAAGTTTTCTGAAGGTGGCCAATCTTTCTGAATCTAATGACAGTGTCATCCTTGCTATCTTAATCACAAATAAAGCATGGGTATTTAGTGTACCTAGTTTGTTAGGTAACAATAACGTGGATACTGACTGTAAAGGATATAGTCAGAACAGCATAGCAGGCACTTTGGTAGGGGCTAAGAGCTTTCTGGTCCCATTTCTATCTTTCCTTGTTTCTCCTTATTCTTTGCTTCTCTAATATCATTATGAATGATATACAGTCTTCCAGAAGTTTACAGCATAATTCCAAATAAATGGAAATTTATTTGTGTTTGTTATAAAATACTCTAAATATATATATTAATGTAATATTCCAAACAATCAGCATGTGCTAGGAAGATTCTAATTATTGTTTTTAATTTAGAGTAATACTACTATTTGAAAAATATATGAATATCATTACTGATCAATGCTATGCATTAGAACTGGACAATGTTTTCTGAGAGCTCAAAATAACACTAAAAATGTGGTTATTTAATTTGATTGTTGGTATCTGGCATTTTTATATGATCAGTTTAGTCAGTTTAGAAAGAGAAATAATAATATCACTCTTTTTGAAAATTAAAATTAATTCATTAAAATATTACATGCATAACAAATTACCTTCTTTCCTGGAGCAAGCAGGCGGATATATTTACTTATCCATGCTTTCAGTCTAGGATGATATTTGTATAAAGAGCCATCCACAGCAATAGTGGTATCTGGGCGGTCCAGCCTTTCTAACAATGTTGCTAGACCTGAAAATTTTGTGCTAAAGTAAAGCAATTGTTACTTATATTTTCTACACTTATTTCTTAAGCAAACAAATAGCGCAGACAGGAATGAAGTGAAACTACAGCTAAAAAAGTTAGGTTTTGTTTGAATTAAAATATTGTAAGATTATAATGGTCGTGAGAACGAAATGAAGAACTTAATTGTATCATTGAATCAGTATGCTTTATGCTTCCAGTTTTTAAGAGAAAGACTATTTAGAAGGTTAGAAAATGTGATCTAAGAGAAACTTAAAATATAAACACAACACTTTATCATTCAGAGATACAGCAATCCACTGCTGGCATAAGTTCAGCAGTAAGAAGTTGTGCATAAAAAAATACAGTGCTTTTGTTTAATTTTTTTTATTACGTGTAAAATATGATACACCATTCTCCAGGAGCCTATATCTATTTATTCACATTGAAATATCCCTTATCTTATTATGAAACTGTTATTAACTTTACTATTTTTTCAAATAAATGAACAATATATATAGGCATCTTCACCAAAAAAGCTAAAATCATTCTCAAATAAATAATAACATTAAATAATTCATCCTTATGCTTCATTCTGACCCATTTCTATTTGATTCAACATTGTTTTCTTTATTTTTACTTCATTTTTAGCATGTTCTCCTTAGAAAACAAGTATTCCTCCTAATGATACTTTTTGCTTCATCTGTAATGTCTCCCCTTGATTGCATCTCCTAACTTTAAAATTCAAAATAATTATCTATTATGGTGCCTTCTCTCTGCAAATAAACAGAATAACACCTTTTGCATCCCCAAAAAATGGATAGCATGATCTTGCAAGCTGATGACTGTAACCTGAATTTTTTTGGGAATGAAAACTCCTTATGTCTCCATTGCTTACATTGCATTTTGGTTTGAAGATCATGCTGATGGGCCCAGACTCATCCAGAAATATCTGTTTGTCTGGCCATAAATATCTAATAGATGTAGCTTATAAATGTTGATGCTCAACCATTTTTGAATAGATGTCAACATTTAAGGTCTATCTTGCTGTTTTAATATTTTCATCTCTAATTATTTAGTTGTTATGATTTATTTATTAAGCACTAAGTAAATTAAAAAGTAATGGATATCTGCATATTCTAACCCTGGTCATTATCTCCCTATCACATCCCAATGTATCAAATAATATAAAATAAATAAAATACAATAAACCTATTATCTAAATAAATTTCAATATGCTGGATTCCCCAGTTCATCAGTAGTTACCTATTGGAATCTAAAAGACTAGAGATACCCATCTTCTGATGTACAGTCATAATTTAAATGTTACTTCATTAAATGTTAAATACTACTTATTAATGCAGTCAAAAACTTTGCTCTTACATCATTTTACCCTTTTTAACAACCCATATCCACTTTAACTTAATATTACATAGAAACTTACCAGCCAAGAATATTTATTTCCTTCAACATCACTATTATTCTCTTCTTTAACCATTTCAGCCCCAATAAACTTATTCTCCAATCTTTGGTTCCTTTGCAATCAAACAGGATATATATTGCATCATCCCTTCTTCCACAAATAGGAGAAATATCTTAAGGAACTATTCCCTTACTGTTCCTTAGACCACACACTCCTAAATGAAAACAAGGCAATCCCTTCTCTTTCATTTTTTATCACAAACACTAATGTACTTTTTCCCCTCAAAATCATATTTTAGATCTCTGTAAAACTTGAACAATATTTTGTCTTGAACTTGAGAATATAACATTTGTCTTAATATTTATATGTGTTTAGAAACTATTAACAGTGAAACAAATTATTTTTTCAAAATTGAATGTTTTCAAATGTTGACACAAACTTCATTCAAAGATTAGGACATGTTTTGGGAACCTTCATTCCCATCCTCAGCAATTGAATGACTGCTTGGTAAGTTCTGGAAAGTTTGATGTGGTTGTGACTGGATCTGAATTGCCTTTCTGTTGATATCTGTTAACTTGAATAGGAATTTACTGAATTCGTTTAGAGGTGAATTGTCAAAATTCATTAACTAATCTTAATTTTTAAGATGAAAATTTTTACCAGGTGAATAGTTCTGTTCCAGTATATATTTCTGTAACAAAGTAGTTTCTAATTTCATAATTGTGTGCCCAAAAATGAGCTGCTACTACCAGTTTTCCCAATTATTTTAGTCATATATTTCTAAAATATTTTTCTTCCTGATTTCCAAAGTTCCCTTTGTTTTTCCTATATATTTTAAATTGCATGTATGTCTGAATTTATTCTGTAATGGTATGCTGTCTTTAAGTGAAGATCAGCAGATTCACATATGATGCAAAATATCATCACAAGTTTGGAAAGATTTTGCAAAAACATGACATAAAATTAGCACCACAAAATAAATACAATATAAAAAATTTATTAGGTTCTTTACTAAAGACAGCATACTACCGGAGAAAAAATCAGCCATACATGCAATAAAATGCTCAGAATACTATTTAAAAATACATAGGAAAACAAAGAGTAATTTGGAAATCAGGAAGATAGAACATTTTTAGAAATATTTGGCTAAAATAATTGGAAAAATTGGCATTAGCAACTAATTTTTGGAAACACAAACATAAAATTAGATCCCTTTGTTAAATAAATACATAATCCATTAGAACTATAAACATCAGGAAAAAAATTAAATAAGTTAATGAATTATGACATTCTAACTCTGCTTGAATTCAGTAAATTCCTATTCCAGCCAACAGATATCAACGGAGAAGTAATTCAGATTCAGCCATAACCACACCAAACATTCCAGAACTTACCTAGCATTCATTCAATAGCTGAGGAGGGGAATGTTCCTGATACATATAACATTCAATTTGTGAGGTGAGAACTAGGCTAGAAGATATGACTTCTGAACAAAACCTCATAACAAAATTACCATTAAACACACATATATATCCTAGGCCATTTTTAAATAACTGTTCTTCAATCTTCCCTAACCATTTACTATTACTCAAATTTGTTCTTGATATTTTAGACAAATTCCTAATAAACGATTATGATTCAATTATCAATCCCCTCACACTCATTGTACCTAACTCTAAAAATGACCCTGCATATGCTAAATTTTACAGAACTCCAAAAACTGTATTTTAAAACATTCCCTAATTATAAATAATTTTTAATCATACATTATCAATTCACCCAGGTTTCTCTGCTATAATCTACCAAGAATAAACATTGAAACATCATAAACTCTCTCAAGTCATACCACATTCATAACTGCAGTTAGATACATCTTGTTGCACTCATGGCCAATCTTCCTTTAGCAAATGCCATCTTTTTGTTTGTCCCATTTCCCTGCATTACTCATCTTGATTGCTAGATAAACAAATTCACTCTGCTTGCGTTTCTCTATAATAAAGTATAATTTTTCTTCTCTTTTCAATTTGCTCTCCATCTTAAACACCACATTTTGGACTTATTCTGATTTGCACTTAGTCCCATTCAATTGCCATTTCCATTAGAACATATTATAAACCAATTGTTGATAGGAACCTGACCATCAAATCATCTGCATATAATAAACCAGTAACTTCCAAATGTTATTCACATATAAATGGATATTAATGTGTTTAGCATATTTTAATAGTCATCAATAAACAAATTAAACAAACAGGACTTATTTTGTATTCTTGTTTGGGCCCCCACTCTTGAATTACTTCCCTCATCAATTTCTCTACTCCACATCTTACACAAAAGATATCCTGTTGATGAAAATTTTTCAATATCTCAATTGTTTTGTGGCTTAAACCTTTATTAATTTATACCAAAGAGCAAATTTTTTAGTTAAAATAGTATATATATTTATTATGGTATGAGATTTTTGTTATCTCTACTATATCCGTGATAGTCACTTGATCTTGCAATCTAAATGATGCACTTAATGTTTTCTTCTGTTGTGATAAATTTCAAAGAACCACCATTATGCTGTTCTTCACAGGATGCTCCATACATTTAAACTCAGGATTCCATCTTTTTGATGTATCATAGGATACAATGCTTTCTCAAAATTGCTATATATCTTGATGAATTTCAGAATGAAATATTCCCTTCATTTGCAGGTATTTAACTCCAGTGCTTTGCTGAACACATTCCATTTTCTTAGATATTCAAGACACAATGCTACAATAAGCAAGCTTGAAACTGCACATGCAGCATTTACACATTTTAGCCATTGTTATGCTATGAAGTAAATATTTTAGATCAACTAGAAATTGAGTCAGGGATGTAGAATAGGAATGAACTGTCATATGAAACTATGTTCTATTGATCACAGCTTTATTCATGCACAACAACAAATTTAAACAGTAACAGCAAAGTTGTGATATCTGCATAATTTGTAATTTGAAAGAATCAAAATTAAATATATATAAACTTACATATGGATACAAGCAAAGCAGCTCTGTGGGACACAATCTCACAAATATATTTGACAATGGTTACATCATCAGCATCATAGGATAATCCTATTTTGTCCAGGATATCTGAAGTATTTTCACTATTTCCATTTAGTGAGTCTCTGTAGAATAATAATACCATTAATGAAATACCAACCTTGTGAAGTAAATTGCATAACTATTGGTTAAATTTTTTTAACTATATATGAAGGAAGATAAAAAAGTAATGCACTTTTTTTTATGAAATATTAATTGTATTTGTATGTTCAAAACTGGGAAATAATGGTACAGACAGTACCAGCTCAATTAGTTACTGCTTAGGCACAGCAAGAGGCAACTAATGAGGAAAATGATGTACCTTTCACATGTGAGGAGCACCAAGGTGTATTGTTATTTGTTTTATATGGGAAAAAGAAAAATATCATGTGAAATTATACAGAAATGTTGTAACCATATGGTGCTGATCATCTGGATTGCAGCAACATCTCCAGATAGATCATCAAGGGTTGCCAAGTTAAGGCAACCACTTAAGGCAAGCTCTTGTGAGTGGGAAGTATGAGGTTTGATTCCCACCAGGACCATCCTCCTTAACTGAGTTTTTTTTCCAGGTATTTCTCAACCCTCATAAATGACAAATTCCAGTGAGTTGTGCTTTACTTCTTGATCTTTCCTTGTATTAATCTGTCTTCTGTTAATATTAGGTTGATTAAAATATTTTTTCCTCTAAATGTCTGCTCATTTATCTTTTGAGTTTTATTAATAGACAATTTGATGATGTAGAACAAATTCAGAAGAACACCTAAAGCAAATGTTATAAATGCATACATTCTCTAAAATGTAACGGAGAATATGTAATGACAAAAATCACATTTTGTGTACTTCCTGGAGTCTAATGGAGAAACAAAGTCAGCAGCCAAAGTAGTATGTGAAGTGCAGGGTGATGGGGTGATAACATTAGAAAAACAACAAATTGGTTCAAGAAATGCAGAAATGGACATTTGGCCTTGAAGACAGATGATTCTTTGATTAAATTCTGAAATTTTCAGGATGAAATCTGTCTCTATATAAAGTATACTTCCAAGTTTTGAAATTACAATTTGACTCTATGAAGTCATTCTGTCCAATTTTTAACATTTCAAATTTCTCTTCCAATGATAACAAAGAAAAAATCTTATATAAGCTTTGCATAGTGTTTATTTTCTTTACATTCAATTAACACACACACCCACACACAAAAATAAGCATTACATGAAATCACAAGAAACTGCACTAGCCTGCCATTCATCAACAGCTGACTACTAACAAAATAACTGATTATTGCTGCTGAAGTATGTCTACATAATGGCATTGTTATTTCAAATGTAATATTGTTTACATTGAAATAATTACAAGTTTTCCCATATTTAATATATATGTGTTGCCATTAACATACTGTTTCACTTTAATTATATAATAGTGTTTTAAATTTTTTTATTCAACTTTGTAGTCATAAAAAACTGGAGGTAAATTTTCCTAGGAATGCTCATGTGATGTTTCAGGTAATGCATCACAATACAGATAACCACATATACAAATAGAGAGAAGCTCCCAATAGACATTGTTTTGTTTTGATAATAGTTGTAGGAAATTAAACTTTGAACTTTTGGAGGATAGCACAAACCAGCAACCTCCCAGGGCTGCTACCATTGTGAGAAGAGAAAACAATGGGTATCTCAATCAGTAGTTCATCAAGGTCTTTTTGGGTGAAAGGTATGCCTCTGGTAGAATTTCAAAGGTGTTATCCATTTTGAACTAGTCACAAATGGCTACAAAGTCAATATTGAGTTGTACAATAAGCAAATGAACCTGGTTTATGAAGCTTTAAAGAGGATGCTACCTGTCCATTGCTGCAAGGCTATTGGCTGTTGACTATTAAGTAATATTAACTCAACAGAATGTTCAGCAATTAGATATATTAGAATTGCTTCCTTGTTCAGCATATTGTCCAGGTATTGTGGCTTCCAACTATGGTTTGTTCTGGTCCATGGGAACCTTTCTTTGTGGCAATCTGATAATTTTAAAGATATCACAAAAACCTGTACAGAGCTTTACACCTCCAAATCCAAAAATTCATATCACCAACAAATGTGCTGTTGATAGAGGGATGGGATATATTAATTAGAAATAATGCCTTTATTCTGAAGAATTTTTTTCCTGACAAATGCAGGAAGAAACTTTCCAGCCAATCTTGAAATATTGGAATCATTTAATATTCAAAGAATAAAGGAATCGAAAAGCTGATGCTGGACATTACAATTTTCTCATATGCTAAACCTCTAAGACCTTTTTTGATTCCAAACAGGGTGTGAGTATTATATGTTTTGTGTTTACTTTATATCAAGAATTATTAATTACAAAGAGAACAATATACTTACTGTTCAATAAGTGATACAAAGCTTGTTGTAAAAGCTCCTGAAGTAAGCAATGTATCTGATGTATTTCCTCCAAATAGCACACAATCCTTAGTCAGTTTCACAAGAATCACTCTTACAATTTCACCTAAGTATTTGCCACTTATGTATTTTTCAAATCTGAAATTTGCAGTCAGTTAATTAACTTGCATAAAACCGCAATTGTTAAAAAACAATGAAATGTTTTAAGCTGATGAATAACATTCTTATTTCTCAACTTACCAAAATTTTTTGGCAGAATATGTTTGGAGAACCAATGTCTACATTCTTGGCTGCTAATTATTGACAGGCAATTTGAATTACATCTTGGATATTTATTATACCTCTATGTTGTAATCTACCTCGGATATGGACAGGATTCCATGAAATATGTTCTACCAATAAATCTTGGTAAGTGGATCCCCAGTTAAAACATTTAATTTGTATGTTATATTTGGAAATGCCATTAATTTTCATTTAAGCAGGTAAGTTAAAATTTAAACTCATTTTATCATAAACTTAATAGAAGTTAGAAAGTTAAAAACAGTGAAGTTGATTGCTTATACAAAAAATGATGTCAGTTTTAGGTAACCCTAATACCTAGCTTATTTTAGTTTAGAAATGTAAGCACAAAATGTTTAGAGGGTGCAACAAGGTTTATACAGTAGAAATAAGAATTTCTACACATTTACTTATTCTTTATTTTAGATGAAAAAAAGCAATTTCTTCAAAACATCTGTTATGAATGAAAGTAATAAATTATGAACAGAATTGCTTCAGTGAAGATTATAAGTATTATGAATTTAAATGACAGAACTATAACATGGAAATAATTTGTTTAAAAGCATAAAACTTAACTAATGCTATTACGGAAAGCACTTGACTTATTTGCTCATTTTTTATTTTAATTGCAAATTAAAATGTTAATGTATTTATGTGATTAAGTTCAAGAATTAAAACAATTAACATTTTGCCCATATACTTAAGATATTAACTTTTTCTCATCAATATTTCAGATTGCCATATTAATTTTTACCTATAAATTGTTGTTTCTTAGAGTTTATATAACAACATTACTTACGTGAAAGAATTAACTATTAAAGAAATATCATCAACTTTACGGTCAAAATCTGTTTTAATAAAATCCAGCACACCATTGTCTCCAAAGGCACCCCATTCTATATCAATTATGACCTGTGTATAATACAAAAATGTGTAGGTATTAATTAAGCTCATATAAATAAATTACATATAAATGAATAACACATTTAGAAGAACAAAAAGTACTACATAGTAAGCCTAAGTGACAAATTATCTTAAAAAATGGAAAGGGATGGGGAAAATAAGAGAAAAAAAACTGAAAGAAAAATAATGCAGAGAAAATGAGATAGGCAGAAAGGGAGATAGATGCTTATATATCTATAATAATAAAGTTTTCAATTTATTCCTTTGTTTATCTACTTAAACTCCATTTTGCAATTGAAGCAAACACAATTCTATAGAAATATAGATAATACCAAAAGACATGATAATTAATTAAATTAGTGTTGCAAAAACCTCTATAACTGAACAGACAGTTAACCTATCTTTTTGATGATGATGATGATGATGATGATGATGATGATGATGATTGAGAAGAAGAAGAAGAAGAAGAAGAAGAAGAAGAAGATGATGATGATGATGATGATGATGATGATGATGATGATGATGATGACGACATCGATGAATGAGGAAGCAAACCATCAGTAACTGAAGAGGACTTAATAAGGAATGTTGAAAACAACAGAATCTTTTTTGATTAGGACTAGTAAGCATCATATATCTTGTGTGACAAATGTGGCAGAAGATAACAGGATTCAGATGTAGCAATCTTATTAAAAATCATTATGCTGTTTGTCTAACAAAGAGAAATACTTCTATTCCATATGTCACAAGGCAACAAAGATAATACAACAGAGGCCTTAGAGCATTACTGCAGTTCATGAGTTGCAGAAGCCAGATAAGGAGAAATCACTTCCTTTTTACATAGTTCTTCGAATTTCATTGTATAGTTATCTAACATTTTAAAGATCACAGATTCACGGATGAGATCTGATTGCAACTATCAGGATTTGTGAATTTTCAAAATGCACACATTTGGGGCTCACATAATCCATAGGCTGGACATGAATTCAGTGATGGCTAGTAATCTGAATTATTAGTGAAGCTCTTTTACTGATAAAATTAAGTCCCAAATTCCCCCCTTCCCCTTTTAAGATAAGCTGTATTTTTCTGTCTATAGAGGGAAAAAATTTCTGTGCTATATTATTTAGAGAATATATTCTTCATTGATAATAAAATACAAAAATGAATACTTAAAATTTAATTTAAAACAAAAAGAATCTACTATAGCAAACTGTAATTATATTTACCAATGGACATAATCTATCAATGCAAAATCTAATACTATCCACTGCACTAAAAATTATTTCACAGATTGAAATGATGAATGAAAGAAATTTTCATAGAGCCAGGGATTTTTTTCAATAGTGTTTAATGCCCATTTTTTCTACTGAGGCACCACAGGGGATGGACACTGATGATACATGAAATAAAATGATACATTGGGATTTTTTAAGGAAGGAAACATTTTAGGCCTAAATTTAGGGTATCTCCCCAGCATTTGCTATTTATGAGGACTGAGGAAAACCTGCAAAAAACCTCAGTCAGAGAAGATGGTCTTGGTGGGATTCAAACCCTAGGCCTCCCGCTCACAAGTTTACTCCTTAACGAACTCAGCTACCTGTGGCAATTAGAGCCAGGGATGCTCACAACTCCAGAACCATTAATATTTTTCAAAAATGCCATGAAACTTACTCAAGAAGCTACAAGAGTGCTGACAGAGGATTTTAGTGTTGAAGCTCTCTAAGTATACAAGCAGCTACTTTTGAGGATGAAAATCAATGTCATAGCAATATTAAGTCTTTATTTTCACCCTCCACATACTTTCAGCATTCCACACACAGAAATTGAGGTCTGAATGGGCAGAATGCAGGAATGCAATAATGTGCAAAATAAACCTGAAGAAAATTAAAACAAAACTATTAAGGAATTCACTCCCTTCACCTGAACAGCCACCTCTGTATGAATTGCCTCTACACTCACAAAGAAGGTAGAGATACAGACTGAGACACAAAAGCACTTTCAAGGGATATGTTTAACAGTTAGATAGCATTGAGTTCGTTCAAAATTATGTTCAATAATATAGTGCAAGATGTCATACAGCCTAATATCTCACCTGAATCAGAAGTTTTTTGACATCTAATTAATTTCTAAGAATTTGCAGTCACCCATATCATCTGACCTAATAACACCAGATTACTTCTTATAAATGAATGGTGATTAATGCCTGTTTTTGCTACAAAGGCACCACTGGTAATGGGCACTGATGATACATGAAATGAAATTATATATTAGGAAAGGATTTATTTTTAAGGAAGGAATCATTCCAGACCTATGTTTAGGGTACCTCCCCAGCATTTGCCATTTATTAGGACTGAGAAAAACCTGGAAAAAACCTCAGTCAGGGAGGATGGTCCTGGTGGGGTTCGAACCCCAGACCTCCCACTCATGAGTCTGCACCTTAACGACCTCGGCCACCTGTGGAGGCTACACTTCTTATGAAGTTACTTTAAAGATAAAATACATCAAAATTCATCAAAAATTGTTGATGATTTGAAAACCATCACATTATATAATATCCATTATTACAAAACCAAGAATTAATTGTTATTTTTGTTCATTTTCAATAATGATTAAGTTATCACTTATATCTGCCAGCATGTCTAATTCAATTCTGGAATTCATAAAATTTTTGAGAGAGTTACCTGTTTTTCACCATGGCGCTGGCCTTCCCAATGCTGCACTCTATCAGCATGCTCCAAATAGCATGCATTACTGCCTGTACCAAGAACTAGTCCAATTGCAGTTCGCTTATCCAAAACAGCACCCTGCACCAATGTACCTGCAAATATTAAGTATGTAAGAAAATACTAAAATCTCATTATACAACCACCTTGGTTTATCAATGCACAATAACTTTAAAAAGATCTGTAATGCTACACAAAACACTAATACTTTTTTACATTTCCTTTTACTTTTGTATGATCTAAATAGTTAGAAATCTGCACTATAAGTGTATATGTGCAGCACATTCTATAGAGATCAAATCCATAATAACAAGTATCTAACATATAAAAGTTATATATATAAGCTATCACCCATATAACCAGCAATGCCAAAACAATGGCACTTCAAAAGAAAAAAATAAACGAAAAATGAAAAAGAAAATATTGCAGTTTAGACATGTAGTCATTTTAGTGAAATTTTTCATTGTCTTTCATTAGCATCATAGATGATATATGACTTCAGAGTAGCGAGTCTGGTAAAACCAACATAGCACGGCTTCATACTTCACAGTATCAAGCTTGATAACATGGCAGTCGCACAACATCACACCGGTGGATATTAGCTAAAGTGAATTAACTTGCTGCTGCACAATGGGTTTCATGAAGTGCAAGAAAAATGTTTTTACTCTTGAACAGATGTTGAAGCTGTTGGATAAAATGGAAAAGGGTGTTAGTACGACACAGTTAATGGAAGAATCATCGCGTGCTACAACTTCATCATCTTCAAAGTTGCAATCAGTGTAATGTTGGCTACCCTGATCTTGACATCATATGGCAACCAATTAACATTGTCATCAGGTATAGAGAAATTTTAGTATGCTTTTATTATCTTACAGATGTATGTACAGTATTAAATTTGTATTTTCAAATCGACTTGAAAAATTCTAAATTTTTGCATGGAATTTTGCAGTTATCCAGGCACTACCTTTCTTTCCTAGCTACTGGAACAGCCAATATTTATTGGCTAAATAAGGTAACTGTTTTTTCCTTTGAGAATGAGGTTAGATCCATAAGCCAGCTGAAGTTGTATATCTAATCTTCATGGTTCAATGCACATATATGTGAACACAAGCACCCATGCTCAAGAGAGGATTTGAACTGAATATTCCCTATATCAGGATAGTCAGAGTGTACGATCCATTTGACTAAACATTAAACAATACATTCAGTTTTTACATTAGCAGGTAGATACACCGTCATGAAATAATGTGCTTAAAAACTTGTATATGACTACATATTTGCATCTGGCATTGCAAAACTTAGGAACGAGAGAAATGCTTTATAAATCTGAGAAAGCTGTGTCATTTTGGGATGAAGAGGTTTGTATTCTACATAATATGTTTTCCTCCTGATATGCATCTTGTATAACAGAGCTTGAAAAAATTAATTATATAACTTAAAATTGTATTAGAATAAATTAATTATAGAAATCCACCATTTCACTAACAAAAATTATTAATTAATATAAAATAAAGTTACCACCACAAAAAAAAGCAAAATAAAAAGCAAAATTACCTGTGGTGTCATTGAGCACTGCCAGAACTTCTACATGAGTATCACCTCGCCTATTTATGGCTTCCCGCAGCATCTGCACTGCATCACGTCCCACAACGGAAGGACAGTTGAAAGATTTTGTCCATGTCACTAGAATGCCAATATCCAAGGCTTTTTGGATCATGGGAAAGGAGAAAGTGAATCCTAAAAGCATTACATACTTCATAAGTCATAAATTTAATAGCAAATAGTTTTTATATAACACAGTTTTCCATTAACAACATTCATAGAGCTCCAAGATATTTTAATACAGCACTGAGGTCATCTAGGACTGCCAGAAAAATATTCAATATAGAAAATGCAGATTACAGTTTTTATTTCAGACAAATTAAAAAAGAAAATCTAAGAATTTATACCCTAGCATGGGGTGGTTACTGAACTTAATTATCTGAAGAAGGAAAAATACCAAAAAAATTGAATGGGCAGAGAAAGAAAAGAAAATTTCCATATTTCAATCAGGCTTCAGGAAAGATAAAATAACAGTTGGCTATATTTTTATAATTAGAACATTAGTTGATAAATGTCTTAGTAACAAAAGAGGTAGAATCTATTTGTTGTTTCTGAATTTGGAAAAAGTTTTTGACACAATTTCTAGAGAAGCATATTGGATTAAACTGAAAAAGAAAGGAATAAGTCAGAAGTTTATAGAATATTTATAAGGAAAATGAATTTTGTGTTAAATATGAAAGATGAAGGGTTAAAGAAAAAAATATCAAACAATGTAGGTCTAAGATAAGGATGTAAATTAAGCCCAGTTCTCTTCAATCTATTTATTTATGACATTCAAGAAGAAATTAGCAAAGGTAATGTACATTTGCCAACTATAAATAAAATAGAGGTACCAGGTATGCTCTTTAAAGATGATTTGGTAACAGGTTCTTTAACAAGTGTAGGTTTAAAACGATCATTAGAAACTATAGACACATTTTGTAGAGATTGGGGGCTTAAGATAAATAAAAACAAATCTAAGATTATTGTGATGAAAAAGGGTTTCTAATTAAAAAAAACAGTTAAAATGGTGGTGGGACGACAAAAATTGAAGTTGTCAAGAAAATAGATTATTTAGGTGTTAGATTATCTAGTAATGGGAAATGGAGCGATCAAAAAAGGAAAGCAGTAGCAGAAGGAAAAGTAGCCATGAGTGTAATCAGATCTTGTGTAAAAAGATACCAAATATGCAAGTAAAATGGTTAGAGAGAATATATAGCTCAATAGTGGAGAGGAGAATGATGTATGGAATAGAAATTTGGGGGCCGGATGAAGGATGGAAATAGATAAATATGATAAATAGATTATTTTGTATAATTGTTCTAGGCCTGCCTAGATCTTCACCTAATGAGGTTGCTCTAATGGAACTAGGAAGATTGGGCTATAAAAGCAAGGTCATACACAGAGTATTGAAATATTGGTATAGAATAGGGAGACTAGAGGAGAAATATATAATTAATCAATGTTTAGTAACACAAGGAAAACTTAAGGGGAGAGAAACTTGGTTATATAAAATCCAAAATATCATACATGAAGCAAGCAGGGGACTAGTGTGGTATGAGGGAGAAAGATTGGGTTATGGATTTTGGAAAGAGATAAAAATAAGAATTGAGAATATTGAAAAACAGGAAATATGGGCAAATCTTAATGCCAAAAAATCTTTGAAATTATATAGTAGACTAAAAAATGTGTGGGGAAGAGAAAGATATATTGAAATTTGTGATAAGGCAGAAGGGGAGGGTTGGCAGGATTTAGAACAGGAGTAAAATATTTAAATGGATTAAAAAATGGATACACTGAGGGAAAATGTCCTATTAGTAAAGAATCAGATAGTACTTGGGATTGTATACTAGAATGTAAGCAAACCAAGTTTTGGAGAGAACAGTTCCTATTACGAAAATAGGAAAATTTACCAAATAAAATAAAAGGTAGAAGAATTTTAAATTTAAAATCAGATGAAAACATTAAGGAATTGGGAAAATATAGAGCAAGGTAAGACAAAAATGATTATCGGTATAAAATACTTAGGAAAAGTGCTTGAGATTGTCAGATAGTGAAAGGAGGATGAAATGAGAGGGGAGGGTATGGTACTAGTTATCTAGTATTAGTTAAAAAGGATCCTTATACACCAATAACCAGGGTATTAGTGTGTATAAGGTCCTAAGGAATATGCATCTCTCAAGAATAGAAATTGAAGAAGAAGATGAAGAAGAAGAAGAAGGAGGAGGAGGAGGAGGAGGAGGAGGAGGAGGAGGAGGAGGAGGAGGAGGAGGAGGAGGTTTAGTATTGTAGGAAATATAATTTAATATTGTATTGAATGTATAAATTACTTTTAATGTTGTATTTTGTATTTGGTTGGATGGAATCCGGTCCCCTGGATATTTCAGTAGGTAGCTACTGATGAACCAGGGACTGGGGGGCTGAGCCAATCAAATTGGAATAAATTTTGATTGAAGTTAGTGCCTTCTGCAATTGCCGAAGGCACTGTTCCTCATTGTTATATTTAAAAGTAATGTTTTTTTTATCTGTGTTTATTTTGTTAAAAAATCTGTATGTTTATGCATGAGAAATAAATACTACTACTACTACTACTACTACTACTACTACTACTACTACTACTACTACTACTGCTACTACTACTACTACTACTGCTACTACTACTACTACTACTACTACTACTACTACTACTACTACTACTACTACTACTACTACTGCTACTACTACTACTACTACTACTACTACTACTAGTACTAGATCAGAACCTTAATTCAAATTTCTAATGTAACTTCTAGGAAGATAGGACAATTAATTACAAAAAAAAATAGTGAAACAATATCATTATATATTGATTTATTCATTCACAGTGTTCTGTAGGTCCTTCTCTACAATTAACCTGTCATATCTGTTTATAACTTTTCTAGGAAGAAGCTCTCCATTACCTTCTGCAATGATGGAGATGAGATGATGATGGAGCAATTGCAGAATGAGTGGCAGGGTAAACTGAAGTACCTGGAGAAAACCTACCACTTTGATAATTACTGGTAAGAAATCTTAAAAGATTGCATACTTATTAGGGCCTAAGATTATCAAGCATACAAAGAAAAGCAAAATGCTTCTTCAGAACTATTTTCATATCATATAAGTTTGTCGCTATATGATAAACACTATAATTTTAAATTTATCTTCATAAATTATACGAGTTATTCAACCCTAATGGAAGCTTTGCACTTTATCTTAATGTTAATCACAGTAATATCCTTAAACAAATTTTATAAGAGTAAAATATTTAAAACTAAATAAAGTTATGGATTATAGATATACAATAAAGTTTTTGTACAGGGCTTCCAGAATATGTCCTTACCGTGAACACGGGGTTTCGCGTCTCGGCAGCTGGACGTGCCACAGTCAGCTGCGTCTGCACTCTGGCCTTTGCTTCTTAAAACTGCATGTAAAACCTTATAGCAAGAAATGTTCTCCCTCAAGCTAATCAGGAATTGTGCCGGGTAAACATATTTAGTCCGACCACTGAAATGTTCCTTTGTATGTTCAGTTTGTATGTTTTCCTTGAGCTCTTGCAATGTGTATCTGTTTTGTCTCCTTCAGGCTACTTCACAAATAAAAATCACAGACTATTAGCGAGAGGGCCATATACAATCACTCTATTTTCAAACACTTACTTAATTTTACTCATGTTTGCTCTGCTGTATGAACAGTGGCAGCTTATTATTGAAACCACCCATGTGAATTTTCTTCTTCTATAAGTTGATTTAAAAATGGGATTAGAATGTCATTTTAGTACCTCTATCGATTTATACCTTTATCCATTTACGGTCTGCTCGTAAAAAATCAGACCGATTGTGCGTTTCGTGCTAATCTAACACCAAACTCCAATTTTCCTATCATAAAGAGAGATTTCTTGTAAAAAACTGGATTTTCAGCACACCAATTAGCCAGTGTCGCGGGTGTTCACACGACCATTTTGGTGGAACCACATTTCTTTCGAAAAAATACAACCTATGGATCGATTAACTCTTCGGTCACTGGTGAAAGAAACCATTCACAACAAGGCACACCTGCTACGGGATCACCTGGTGATAGGTAATGGACACGTGTACACTTGTAAGGTTTGAGTTTTAACAATTTTGTTGCAGTTATGGGCAAAACACATTGAAATCCCAACATGTGCTAACTTCGGTAATGCTTTTGTTGGCGAACATTCAAGATTTGCGCCAATCTCTTATAATTTACCTTCTGTTAAAAAAGTACGTCTTTGCGTGTGTTTGTAGTTTTGCGCTGAACCAGTAGTATCAAATTTATTCACAAGATCATGGATTGCAATTCTGAAGCATTGCCCAGGGATCTTTCGAATAAATTCCTTGCCATCTTCGCACAGGAATGTAGATGGTGACTGCTCGGAAGCTCGAGGACAGCAGGCAGGTGGTGGCCGTGAGTGGGGGACAGGAGCCAGCCTTGTCCTAGACGCAAAACACTATACTTGCTTCCTAAACCCAAGATCGCGAGTTCAAACTCGGCCAGGATCCATGGATTTTTTCGGGCGTAAAAATCCTAAGTATGGCTTCCTTCGGAAGAGAAACTAAAGCCGTGGGTCCCCATGTCGTACATTTACGGCACGAAAAAGAATCTCAAGCCTGAAAGAAGAGGCCTCTGAGCAAAATTTGTCGGCCGTTTCATGCCCTGAATTGAATGGGACGCTGATGACGTGAGATATTAAAGAGCGCCCGTAAATAAAACAAATCAACAAAATAGATGCAAAACCCCTTGCAAACGGCGAGCACATATTCAGGGAGTCCTAGTACCTATGTGTCTTGGAATAGCTTGAGTATAAGATAGCAAACCTAATTTTAAGTATGGCAGTGTTTTAGAACATACTATGATCTTGAAATTGTGTAGAGGATTATCAATGGTGATGATAGTGCCTATGAGTCAGAAAATAAATACATTTTTGTCTAGGTATATTAAATCATTCTGTTAATGCAGTTCAGTATTTGTGATGTGAAAATGTGTTTCAAATACAAAAAAGCTTACCTAGCGGAAGGTGAGAACCTGTGAGATTCTTACTGTGAACGAAATCACTGACACATTGTGCTAGGAAGTCAAAGAGCTTTTCACCACAACCCAGTCGGAGTTCATCACGAATGTGGTAATGTTTCACTTCCTCGCGTATAAGCTTCCCATTCTCCAACTCCAGCAAAATAACACGAAAATTAGTGCCACCAAGATCCAATGCTAGGAACATTCCCTCCTCTGAAACAAAGTATTAACATTGTATCACAAATCAAAGTCATTTCTGTGATAGTTTGTGGCTTTTAAGAGGCCATTTAACAGTATATTTAAACTCTATTTTCTTTATACAAGGTACACTTCAAAAGTTTCTGAAGCTGAGTAAATTGTTTACAATAATGCGTGATATATATGTTATATGGTAGCCTATACTTTTATCTAATTTCCGCCAACTGCTACACACTTGTGTGTCAGCAATTCACTGTCGTACAATTAAGCTGAAATGAGAGTATTTCCGTGCAACGATTTTAAAAGCAGTTTAAACCAGGAAAAGTCATGAGGGATTTACATGGACTTTAGGGTGACGTTGCTCCTTTGAGCACAAAAGTATTCATGGATGGATGGATGGATGGATAGTTTGGGGCAAAGAAGAATACTTAAGGTACTAGATCCTTGCTCAGGGCTAGCCTTTTGTCACCCTTGATGGGAGCATCTCCGGGAGGAACGGATGAGGTGAGGGAAACACCGGGCAACCAGGGTCTATGGGCGGTGACTGCGCAGACACAGAGTTCCTAACACCTTCCCCCGAGCAACTCGGAAGGTCCGCTTCCATTCCAGACGCCAAGGTCAGGAGGCCGGCCCAACTGGAATCTCCTGGGACCTCCCGAATGCAAATTTCAAGAGTTACTACCTGAGCCTGAGCTCAGTACCACAGTTCTCAGGAGGTTCGGAAAATGTAAGAGGGTCAGAACATCTTTCAAAGACAAGAGAGAGGACCTTCTACTACAGTGACTAGAAAATATTGCCGCTGTGAAGATGAAATTGTAAGAAGACCCTGCGTTACCTTTAAGAATTTAGAGGTATTTCTTAATATTGGATCCGGAAGTGTGTAAAAAATGTTACATGATTTTTTTCAGGTTCGGGAAACTTTCATCTCGTGAGTAACCTCAGTAAAAGGTAGTGGCGGTGTCCCGAAACACTCCAAAGATACAATAATGGGGACTTTTGCTATGTTTCTGAAATCGTGCCAGGTAATGGAACATGGATCAACCTATGATCAAAATACAAAGCGTCAGTCAACAGTTTGCATGATCCCAGATGACATAGCCAAACGAAAGTCAAGAAAACAATGAGCGTGGGAAAGAAAATGGTGATGACAATTCCCATTAGCGGTCTTGTGGCAACAGTTTTCTTCAGTGTGAGTAACAGCCGAGAACGGAGCTTAAAGGCATCAGGATAATGCTTCTACCCAAGTCCCCGATGCCACACTTGACTTTCCGGAGAGTAACCCTAAGAAACTCGCTACTCATCCCCGTTACAGTCCTAACCTGACACCCTGTACTTCTTTCCGTTACCTATGGGGAAGAACCGACTGCCGGGAAGCAAAGTTCAAGCCTAGAAGATTGTAGAGCATCTACAAAAAGTAGCTTAACACAATTATTGAGGATAAAGAATGGCGTTGGTGCTTCCAGTCTTGGTCTCGAAGGATGGCCAGGGATTTAGAGGCTGAGGGGGAATACTTTGACAAGGTGTGATGGTGAGTTTCAAATTATCTTTAATATCTGGCCCGTATTCGGAAATTTCCTGAGTGTAGCAATAGAATTATTACTATCTGAACCATCTTCTATTACTAGCACGATGCACGAAAGTGATAGACATAAACAAAATGTATTTACTACTCAGCGAAATTAAAGAATGGAGCTAATTTTTCATACCTTTATAAGAGATAATGAAAACTGCTATCAATATATGGGCAAACAGAAGGTCAAGGCTTTACCTGTGCCATCTGGAAGCTCTGGTATGTATGTGTTCTCCATTTGTAAAGAAGATGGCTGCTCGTGGATACCATTTTCCAGTTCACTAATGAAAACTTCCTGTATGCGCCTAACAGTAGCACCATTGAATCTCATTTTATGTAATGCTGCCTCTACCTGCAAAGTTGTCTTTTGTGAGCATTGTTTTTTACCATACTAAGATAGTCACATATATACAACAAACAGTGTTGTAAATAATAGAAGTAGGTTTTCAAACAAAACCACAATATATTAATATACTTACAAAACTGTTTTTGTAAGTTTTATTTTAACTTAAATATTAATGAATATATTAAAACGAGAGCTATTTGTCAATGATTATGCATTTCTGAACCTTTTTCATTGTTAGGGAAAAGAAAACTTCCGTTTTTTCGATGTCCTTCACTGGTGTGTCTGTTCAAACACCAACAGTAACCAGCCATCATTAATACATCCCAATGGCCTTAAAGTAGTTTCCATTGTTTTAATGTCTTTCACCTTGTTCTTCACTCATTGCACCAAGATTCGTAGGGAAGTAATCATAATAGCTGTAGAGAAAATTCACTCTAGCGGTCATTCTACACACTAGATTTCTAAAATGTTATAACATTTCCTTCACAAGTTCTTTATAGTTCTCAGATTTCTCGTTGGTAAGGTTTTCTTCCATTTTTTGTGTATCAACCATGCTGACTTCTCTAACTCGGACATCGACTGAGGAAAGGGCTCATCCTGCACTAGCTCACGAATCTGGAGTCCATCGAAAATACCTGCTGCTATCTTAGCTTCAGTTTTCTGTGGGAACTTTGTAACAAGAAAGTTGAAACAATCAGTGTCCTTCTTCAGAGCAGTAACACATTGCTTCTTTTGGCCTAATTTAACATAGAGTAGTGGAAGAAGAAAATTAGAAGGAGAAATCAATGGTTCATATTTCACATGTTTTTCTCCAGGAACTAAATAACTCCTTTTTGGTAAATTTTTTCTGGTCTAATGCTCCAAATTAGCCCTACTGTTCCATTCACACAGTGAAAAACTATTTTCTTGTTTAAATCTCTAAGAATATATATTTTATATATTTGCTTAATGAACAAATAATAAAAACTGTTATTTTCTATAATACCGGTTTCTGAAAAACTGTAGTCCGATGAGACAAAACTAAGACTGGCTTGAGGGATTCTATGTGGTAAGGAATCTGAAAAAATGAATAGTTATCATTAAGCAAAAATTGTGTAGATGAGTGACTAACTCATGCACATGTAAACATTTTTGAAAAAATATTAAACAAGTTCATGAAATTTGTACAGGATGTTTCAGGACCCTGTAATCTCTGTCCGGAAGAATGCTAAATCTCACCATGAGGATTGTTTGTGATAAACGAACCCATATTCTTCGACTTGTTCAGAGTTGTGCACACCTGTTTGTATGTACTGGTTACACGCTGCCTTATCCTCTCCGTGTACTCGGTGTGTAGTCGCATTGTGAACATACGTCAGTGCTTTCCCTTGGTTGATCGACATGACAATGTATTACGGAGAGGCTAGAGGAAACAGTCTCACTACTTAACGCTGGGGGAAATGTGCAGAGTGTACACGACCCAACGACGAACTGATTAAGCTAATATTCGCTGCTTTTGATTAAAGACAACACACGCCCGAAATGTATGCCACACTCCGACAGGCACTGCTACGATGGTGCGATAGACACCTAGACAGAGTCTAAGCTCAAGGTGAGGTGCTCTGGTGCTATATGCGGTATGACGGTGACTTGCGTTTTGGAAAGATTCTTTTGAGGGGCTCGAACTCTTCGGAGGGATGAACCTGCCAGCGTCGGGGTGTTATATTTTAAAACATTAAGGATCTCATCTATGCTGACGTCTCACAATCCGTTACCTCATCCCTTCCTCCCGAGGAGCAACCATTGGGGAAGTAGGCACAAACGATAAACCATTGAGCAAGGCTGAATGTCCGGATACCCCTCCTACGTCTTGCTGGAATGAAATTTCTGTCGAATAAAGAGTTAAACCAGGCTGGAGACAGTTATTTTGGGGACCTCAAAGAAAGCCATTTTAGGAGGAAACGGAAGAGCTACAAAATGTTGCGCTTCGGGAGGATTATGTAAAAAAAAAACGTAGTACAAATTGAATAACATTTATATTGTTTTCGTTGTCATTCTGGAAACGTTCCAAACTATCTCGTGTTATTATACAATGACATTCTTTTGATTCGTTTAAAGAACATGACAACAAATTTTCTGAATCTTTATTCATAACGCAATACTTCCTTTACCCAATTAACTTAACGAAACTAGAATGCACATCTGTATAATAGTTTTCTAAAGAAGAAATATAAAAATAAAGTTTAAGATTCATAAATTGTATTAAAAAGGACAGAAAAGGGCAACATGAATTTTCCATCTTTCACTTACAAAATGATTTACTTTTACTCATAATTTAAAGAGATGTTTTTTTTAGAGTACCTACGGTCTCTAGTCAAGATTCAGTGCACCTACTGGTCACAGGGTTGCTCTGTGTCAAGGTGTGGTTTGCCCTTTCAGACTAGTATTATATCGACCGGTTCTACAATCGATTCCAGCATGCTGTCCTTAGAAGGGACCGGAAATTCTCCCCACATGTGAGGCAAACCTGATCAGAACATACATATAACCGCTATTACATATACCCGATTTAATTAAATCCCAGATAGAGGGTCACAAACCGGTTTCATAATGATAGCGATATCGCCCCCGGGTTTCCGCTGTACTTCACTGCTATATGGTAAGTACCAATAATTCATTCATCGCGCGTCGCTTTTGTCCTTGAAATCACCCAGCACTCCTCCCAGAAATGTTTCCAAAGTATTTAAGATAGACATGAGCCTACTTGAACATGCGTACGTAAGTAAAAAAAAATACAAATAATTCTTAAGAGACAAACATTGTTACAGTTGTGCGACGGGCATTCAAGAAGTTTTTACAACCAGCCTATCCATTGTTTGACAATAATGTCTATAAACATGTAACTGACGCAGCTGGCAACAATGAACTTAAACTATCAAAATGTGGATAAGTGCAATTTTAAATTACATAGTCATTGTTGTACAGTCCTGAGCCAATAAGCGCTGATGACTTGAGATGTTAAAGAACGTCCATAAATAAATAAATAAATAAATAAATAAATAAATAAATAAATAAATAAATAAATCTGTGCCAATAACTGGTGATAAATCTTGAATATTTTTAAATTTTTTTTTTTTTAGATTCTTCATTTTCACACGCTATGAGCTAGGCGAAAGGGACACGGTGATCAAGGATGCTCATTTGATGCTTTATTATATTCTGGGTCCTTTATTTGAAGAACTGAGGCGGCCGTTTCTAAAGACAGGAACTTCAAGGCTTTGCTTTTGCAAGACAATGCGTCTCCTCACAGAGCAGCTGCAAATTTGAGGAAACTGGAAGCCGCCAAAGTCCAGTTGCTTGACATTCACCCTACAGCTCTCACGTTGCAACTTCCGGTTGTTTCTTCGAGTGAAATCTTGCATTGCTGGAAAATTTTTTAAACGAGTGCATGACTTTGCTCAAGCTATAAATTCAGCTCTGTTCAGCTCTCAGTCCGAGTACCGTAGTTGTTTTGACGAGTTGTTGCACGAAGAAGGGATGATTGTCATTCAAGATGCTCCAATAAATATAATATATTTTATAAACGTGTTTCTAGTAGCGAAGTATCTGCATAAACATGAGTCTGAAAATACTTCGCTCTGTAGTTATATGACTTTATAACTAACAAACCAACTAATATAGAATGAGGTTAGTAGAATTACGGGCTGGGAGAGCGCATTGCGCGCTGGGAGAATCCAGTCGTCAAGGCCATGTGATGCATGTGCAGGTATCAGATTATAGTTTAGAGGGAGACTTTGTTAGAGTGAATGAATGAATTGTGTTTAACGCCCGTTTTTGCTACAGAGGCACCACAGGCGGTGGACATTGATGATACAGGAGATGAAATGATATGTTGGGAAAGGATTTATTTTTTAAGGGAGGAAACGTTCCAGGCATTAGGGTACCTCCCCGGCATTTGCCATTTATGAGGACTGAGGAATACCTGGAAAAAACCTGAGTCAAGGAGGACGGTCCTGGCGGGATTCGAACCCCAGACCTCCCGCTCACGAGTCCATTACTTAACGACCTCGGCCACCCGTGACGGTACTTTGTTAGAGTGACTATGCTACCGCCTCTTAATTTCTATCATATTTTCTTCCAGTTCGTCTTGTGTCCATACATTTTATTTTATTTTTTAACTTTCCCATATTAATCACATATTGTTGGTATGCATTCCTGTGTCTTTCTGTATTTATGGTATTCTCAAAAAAGAGAGGCACACAACTCTTATGTGCATTTAATGCACACAATATATCAATTCTCTCTTCATGCAAGGGAATTCCGTGTAATATAATCAAGTTTTTCTGTACTTCAATCCCTATTATTTTGCGTTGAAACATGATCACGTAAATGGAAGCACGCTTCATCAGTAAATAATAGTAAGCATGTATCAATTACTCTATCATTTACGTTCCGTAACAGCCAATTCCGAAACATATATTGCACGAAACAAACAATGAAAATGGCGCCCTACTTTGACAGTACACAATTATAAATAGTATGATAATCAAGATGTACTCAATTCCCTCATGAAAGTACCAGGATCAGAAACTATCTATCAAATTGATCATTAATGCACGACAATCCTCCTCAAGAAGTTGCAAGGAACCAAAATGCGACTCTGACAACTATTTGGTCAAGGAGTTAGAGAAGGGTTACAGAAAATGGAAAGAGTACAGCAGGTTAAAAATAAGCAATGGGAGAGAGTAAAATTGAAAAATGAAGAGGATAGAACCAAATATCAAGAAATAATGTGGAACAGGTTGAATGAAAACGAAATTAAAGAAATAAAAAGGAAGAATAGAGAAGATACTTAAAGAAGTAGTAGAAACTTTAGAACAGAGAGATTCAGAGGGGTTTGATGAAAAATGTAAGCAGACTATACAGTTAGTACTGTAATGTCACTAAGAGAAACAAGATGTATTTATGAAACACACCGTTAAAGGAGCAGAAATGCTAACAATATTTGTAAGAGAGAGAATACTTGAGAAGGAAAATTCAAGAAATAGGAATATTAAACCAACAAAGTAAAGGAAGGAAAGATTACGAAGCAACAAGACAAATAAAAACAGGCTACCAGAACAGAATAATGGAGTGTTGTTTAAGTAAAGAAGGGGAAACAATGGGAAATGATAAAGATATATTGAGTGGAATATTTCGGAGAGTGTTAAAGGAGAAACGTGCCTCAAGAGGTGTATAGGAACGAGTTTCTCGTTATTTGCGAGTTACATTGTTAGCTTAACGTTACCATTTGCACTTAGATGTATAGCAACTAAAGCGGAATGTGATCAACATTTAAACTACTTAGTTAATTTCAGGCGTAAGATTGTTTGTTGTTCTGTGCTCCATTTATTGTGTGTGTGCACTTTACACTGCTAAGGTTGATAGAGTACACTCACTACCACTTAAGTTGTAAGTTGTTGCATATCACTCCAGCATTCCTAGGAATTCGACTTTTTCCGTTGCTTTTCGGTACTGAAGCCGCAGGCTGTAACTTAAGTCCGATTATTCGTAATTTAATTTACAACTTACTTCGTTTTCGGGAACCAAGTCGCGAAGTCACGCCTCGTTTAGCGAACTGCAGCGGAGGGCAGCGGAGAAAACCGAGGTGAATTGCAATCAACTAATGTACCATTTTCAGGTGGCACAGTTGCCTAGAGCGCAGTTGGGTAGACCGAGCTTTGTGCTACTAGCGTGAAGATAGTGGGTTCGCTTCCCACTATTTTATCTTCATAAAGTGTTACTATAATAAATTATCTTTTTTTTAGGGAGGACAACTCATAGAAAAGTTATATTGTTAACGCATAAGTTGCAAATTTTGATTAGCTTAGCTTAGCTTAAAAATCTAGAGAGGACAATGCATAGAAAATATGTATTGTTAATGCATTAGTTGCAAATTTTGGCTTTGTTAGGTTATTTTAAGTTTAAAAAATCCAGAGAGGATAACGTATAGAAACATTTTACTGTTAGCCCATAAGTTGCAAACTTTGACTAGGTTAGGTTAGCTTAGGTTAAAAGCGTACATCTTCTTCCGTATAAATTATTTCCTTTGCGTTTTACACTGCTAGATTTCATTCCGCTGTATATTGAATGTGAAGAACTATTAACGTGCAGCCTAAAAAGTTAATTTGTTGCATTCCATTGCTTATTTCTGTGCGTTACGACTGTTATATCGCCTTGTATTTGTTTAAGTCACACTACAACTCCGTGCAAGTCATTCCTCGACTCGGTTTTCTCTGCTGCCCTCCGTGAAAGTAGGCGTGACTGTAAACGCAATTTTATTCTCCATGGGCACATTATTCCCCCATACTCTTCCACATAACACAAATGAGTTTATCGCTTGGCGGGAGTACTCAATTTCTAATCCAACAATAACAATCCGCGCGTATGCCATATCTCTCCGGGGTCACCTTAATCGATGTTCTAGGCGATTACTAACATTCTGTAGAAATACTCCCACTCCTTATGGTCCGATTTCCCTGATTTTCAGAAAATATTTGTTTATTTAAATGGTATGTACCGAATTTCGTTGAAAAAAAATATTATTTGGTTTTTTTATTTCAGGTTTCAGATAAACTTTCACTAATAACAGCCTGACTTCGCTGATTTTCATTAACTTTTTTATTTTATTTCACTGACATATATCGAGTTTTGTTGGGAAAATACAAAAACTTGCGGCTGGTAGACGATTTTAAAAATTTCGCCTTAGGTTACCTGCCATCCCCAATGGTATAATTTTGCTGTTTAACGAACTCGATGAATGGTTTGTTAACTGATCGTTATATCGCTTCGTTAAAAAAAAAAAAAAAATAAATAAAATAAAATAAAAACGGTCACAGCGTTAAGTGTGTGTGTGTGAATTTTTTCATCGCAAATTTTAGTGTTTAAAAAGTAGGATCGATGGAGACCTGAAATGTTTCGAAAATCTTTTCATGGGTACAACCTCAATAGCTACATTCCTTAGGAATTCGCTAAACAGGCAAAGGGAGCAAACACTTAGCTCTAGTTCTAAGTAGCGCGTGATGAATTTTAGCTTTCATAGTGTCAAGGTCACTCACAGAACTGGCACAGTAAATAATTATTATGATTACCATCACAGCTGTTAGCCTTCAAAACAAATGAACTACGTTACTCTGGAATGGTTTGTTTATTAACAATAAGTTATTACATTTTACTTTCTCTTATCCAGACAAGCCTATTACAATTTAAAGCAACATCTACTTGAAGCTATTTATCAACTACTCCACTCTTAAAATGTTGGCTCACCGATCAAGTGTTATTTATACAAGCGGATCTTTTCTTGGCATTTAGGTGCTCCATCACCATAAGCCACACATGTTTGCGCACGGCATATCGCTGAGGCAACGGAGATATTGATCAGACAACACACTCTTCTCAAATTAAAGTATCCTTCCCAGTTTTGGAACTCTCTCTACGGCTTGCAGTTGTTTTGGGTTTATACTATACGAGGGTAGGTCCATAAGTTCCGGCCTAACCATTTTTTAGCAATGATAAAGAGATTTGATTGATTTATTTATTTATGGACGCTCTTTAACATCTCAGGTCATCAGCGTCCCATTCAACTCAAGGCGTGAAACGGCCGACACATTTTGCTCAGAGGCCTCTCTTTCAGGCTTGAGGTTCTTTATCGTGCCGTAAATGTACGACACGGGACCCACGGCTTTACTTCCCTTCCGAAGGAAGCCATACTTAGGATTTTTACGCCCCGAAAAAATCCATCGGTCATGGCCGGGTATGATAAAGAAAAAAACTATATAGTTATCCTTTATTGCAATACACTTCCCACATCTTTGAGTTAGCATTTCAAACCCCCGCCCCAAGAAATGTCTACAAAATGGGCATAAACAGCATCCATCGCTTCTTCGTCACACTTAAATTTCCTTCCTCGAAGGTTCTTCTTCAGTTTTGAGAAGAGGAAATAGTCACCGAGAGCTATATATGGGCTGTAGGGTGGATGGTCGATTTCCTTGAAGCCACATTCTTCACAGCTTCCTTTGCAACAAGAGCTGTGTGCACAGGCGCGTTGTCGTGAAGAAGGCTCACACACCACTCAGCTTTTCTCTTTGATGGAAGCACGTAATCTGCAGTAGGCCAGCCTAGTACTCCCCATTTACTGTAGTGTTCCTTTCCTTGAAATCAATGAAGAGTATTCCTTCACAGTCCCAAAAAATTGTGGCAATGATCTTCTTGGTTGACTGAGTGATTTTGACTTTGCTTCGCCAGATTTACGCCACTCCCTTGATTCTCTTTTGGATAAGGGATCATAGTAGACAACCATAGTTTCATCTCCTGTAACAATGGTTTGCAGAACTTCTCTCTCGTTGCCACGGCAAAGCTCCAAAAATGCCTGACAAAGTTGGGTCGTTGCTGCTTTTGGACTGAGGAAAGAAGTCTAGGGCACCCATCTTGCACTAACCTTATTTATGTTTAAATGTTCATGAATAATTCCAAGGACTATTGTTTTAGAAAGGTCCAATCCTGCTGCTATTTCTGTAGCTTCTGCTTCCACAAGAGCGATGTTTTCAGGAGTGAGTTCCAAGGACCGACCTGCACGCTCTTCGTCTTCAATGCTTTCTCGACCCATTCGAAAAAGTTTAACTCATTCTTTTATGGTAGAATATGAAGGGGATGCTTCCCCATATACACCGTCCGATCGCTGTTTAATTTCATTTGGAGTAAGTCCTTCTTTTGTGAAGAAATTAATAACAGCTCGAAATTCCATTTTGAACATGTCACAATCTTCTACACATAGCCTTCTTTATGCAACTATATCTGAACAACTGAACACAGTGGAGCGGAAGTTACAGCTGCAATTATGTACATAACAGATAAGGTATGACACCAGATAAGGGTTTTGTGAAGGCGATAATCCTTATTGGCGAGGCCGGAAACTTATGAACCTACCTTCGTATGTAGCACAGGTTTTACCAACTCGCACTGGCACCCTAAAGCTATCTCGTATTCACCACTATTAAAACAACAACAACAACGTATTCCTAAACAGCTGGACGTGAATGCGTATCTAACGCAGGGCCTCAGGATTAGTTTAAGTATTATTATAACCGCAAATTGCTTCTTTAGACCATAATAACATTCAAAATTTGGATAGCTTTAAAATTGCCCAAAGGACATACTTTTGGTTCGACAGAAAACCTTTGAACGTTCTATGAAAAATAAGTTGCCCCCTGTTGGATTGTTACGGATGAATGAGGATATTTCCCCGTTTTAACCTTGCTTGATGGCTAGCCATTTTGGCCTACGCCCCCATTGCGTGCACTTCCGGGAGGAAGGAATGAAAGTCACCAAATGGCCAGAATCCACGGAAGGTGAGGCACGGATATAGAACGGAACTGTTGTTTATTTATTTACGGATGCTCTTTAGCATCTCAGATCATCGGGGACTCATTCTACTAAGGGCGTGAAGTGGCCGATAAATTCTGCTCAGAGGCCTCTTCTTTCAGGCTTAGCTTCTTTTACGTGCCGTAAACGTACGATACGGTACCCAAGGCTTTACTTTCCTTCCGAATGAAGCCTAACTTAGCATTTTTACGCCCGAAAAAATCCATCGACATTGGGTTGAACCAGCGATATTGTAGACGGGATTCCTAACAACGTTTCCAAATACAGTACCCAGATGCTGGCGGAGTTTGCGTTCCTCAGAAGAGTCGCTTCTGTACCAGACGCCAAGGCAGAACCTTTCCAAAGTGCAAACCGCCATTACACTGCACACAGCATCATTCCACCTCGCCGGGCACTTTCAACTCAATAACAGATCCAACGGGTGAAATGAGAGAAGAGAAAATTCGTGGAAAGAGCATCCCCCTAAGCGACCAGAAGATATCACGAAACAACCAAGGTTAAAATGACAGCTGCAAGAAATTTGAACTCAGGACATCCCCAACGGGAGTGCTGCTAACCCTGCAAAACCTGAGTCACCCTGGTCTATACAAAGTTTCAGTCAGGTGTCGTGTTACATTAGTTGAGTTGTGATTGCATCCCTCGTGAACATAAAAATGATTGATTGACGAACTGACTAACAGGTTTTGAACTATTAAAATGCATCCTGTTTACCATCCTGTATCATGCCCATTGTTATTTCTCTATTTTTAATTAGAATAATGAAAGATATAAAGTTACACGTTTATATGGAGCTGTTAAAGCAGAACCACTCAAACTTAAACAGCTTGTGATACGCGTTGTATCACACTAAGGTGCCAAGAATACGGCTTCTCTAAAATGACTGCCATAAACTATCTCGCTGTGTCAAATTTGACCAATGCTGTGCCAGTACATGTCAAGGCTTACTATAAAGGCTGTCTAGTTCACAAAAACTGCCCTAAAATAAATTGTGTAATCATCAATTACCCCGGTTTAGACCATATGGCCTGTGCTATTTTTTGGGATACAAATCTTCCCATCTTGTTTTGGTTCTGCTTTCAGTTTTTTTTTTAAATAGCGTTTAATGCTCATTTTAACTACTGAGGCACCACAGGCAGTGGACAACGATGATACACGAAAGTATTTGCTATTTATGAGAACTGAGGAAAACATGGAAAATACCTCAGGCAAGGAGGACGGTCCTGGGGGGAATTGAATCCCAGACCTCCCGCTCACGAGTCCACGCCTTAACAACCTCGGTCACCCGTTGCGGTTCTTTCAGTTCTCTTTCCCTTTGGTTTATATTTAAAAAGTAATTTAAGAAGCCAGTTTTCATCCACTTTTTTATTGTAAGAATGTTTTAATTACATGCAGTTCCAGATTCTGAGAAGTGACATATTGGCGAGGTTGAGTAGTTAGTAGGTTTATTTATGAATGCTTTTTAACCTCTTAGGTCATCAGCGTCCTACTCAATTCAGGGCGTGAAACTGCCGATAAATGTTGGTAGGAATGTATTCAGTGATAAGGGATAGAGATTAAAATCTTATTCCGGGTTCGAGGTAGGGACGGATATACTGAGGGATGGAGGATTTTGATCAAGATCATAAGAGAATGGAAAATCCGACATCCTTAAAGAAGAAACCATGGCAAATATTGCTAATCCACGTTCGGTAGAAATGCAACCTACAATACATGAAAAAAGATTAAAACAGAAGAGATGTGCTAATCTTATCAGTCTACATAGAAATTACCGGAGGACCTCCATTGTGTACACACCTGTTGCCTTCTCCAGTGATCCACAAGCTGCAGCGGAGTCACACGTATAGCGTTGTCAAGCCAACTCAAATGGTGCTCTGGACGGGACATAGCAAAACACCTGCAAAAACAAATTTCTTCAGCACAATATAACAATAAGATTCAAATTTTAATTATAAAAATCACGAAAAAATACTTGTATAAACATGAACCAATTTTAAATATGACAAATGCCCTACATGAAGTTTAAAAGACCTATACAGTGTTTGGACTAAATGCTTGTCTTCTTCTCTTCTCATTTGGCGCTACAGCCTAGGGTGAACTTTAGCCTGCCGCGGCGACCTCTGCATCCTCTACCTCCGTATTACGATTTCATTGATAGAGGGCAGCATTGCAGGGGCGACATGTGATTACGCGGGTTTCGTGATTGAAGAACATCACCTCTCCATTAGGCAGTCTTCCAATTATACTCACGAGGCTGGATAGAGCTCGTTCCAGACTCTTTAACTTAGAAAAATTCATAGGTAGGTGCCGGGAATGGAACCTGGGCCTCCCGGTCAGCAGTCAGAAACGCTAACCACCAGACCGACCAAAGAAGAGCTATTAATTCTATTTAATCTACTAAAACGTGTCTTTTTCTACTAATCTCACTATAACACGATTTAAAATCAAAGGTTATGAACGTATCTTATTCAGCCCTTCAGTAGTAAAGAATCAATCACCGCCACGGATGGCCGAGGCCTTTAAGGCGCAGGATTCGGGAGCGGGAGGTTTGGGGTTTGAATGCACCTTAACTTAGGCCTGGAACATTTCCTTCTTTAAAAAAATCCTTTACCAATATATCATTTCATGTATCATCAGTGTCCACAACCTGTGGCGTCTCGGTAGTAAAAACGGGCGTTAAACACTATTAAAAAAAAAGGTAAGCAATCATTGGCAGGTTCTTAGACTTGAAAGACTAACAATGATGTTCTCAAGGACATTTCTGTACATAGAAATGTTCATGTCACCATATCAACTGCAAGCTAGTGGCACATTACCTCCAAAGAATAAAGTCTGCTGTGAAAAATCCTCTTCGAAAACTCTCAGATTTGTCACACGCAGTCTGATAATTAATGCACTTTTCCAGCTTTTCTCTAACTACCCATAATCACCTTCTGAGGTAGTCGAACTCCTTGGGAGGGGAGAGGCCTCCACCGGCGTGGAAATGTTTTATCTGAAAATATGTTAGGAACCCGTTCTATATCCACGCAGTCACCGTCCGTGGATGCCGATCGCCCGGTGTCTCCCTCACCTCATCCCTTTCTCTGAGAGGTATCTTCATTGCTCCGTAGGCACAAACGGTCAGCCGTGGGCAAGGCTCAAGTACTGAAGAATCCTCCTCCGCCCCAAACAATAAAATTCAATTGTAGGTTTAAGGACCCACTTTTGTATATCATACGAGGGTAAGTTCATAAGTTTCCGGCCTCGTCGATAGGGATTATCGCCTTCACAAAACCCTTATCTGGTGTCATACCTTATCTGTTAAATATATAATTGCAGCTGTAACTTCTGCTCTGCTGTATTCAGTTCAGATATAGTTGCTTAAAGAAGACTATGTGTAGAAGATTGTGCCATGTTCAAAATGGAGTATCGAGCTGTTATTAAGCTCTTCATAAAAGAAGGACTTACTCCAAATGAAATTAAAAAGTTATTGGACGGTGTATATCGGGAATCACCCCCCTCATATTATACCATAAAAGAATGGGCGAAACTTTTTGAAGTGGGTAGAGAAAGCATTGAAGACGAAGAGCGTTTCAGGAGTGAGCCCTTGGAGGTGCTTACTCCTGAAAACATCGCTCTCTCTTGTGGAAGGAGAAATTATGGAAGACCGGCGGCTCGAAGCTACAAAAATAGCTACATTTTGGGCCTTTCTAAAACAAGAGTCCTTGGAACTATTCACGAACATTTAAACATGAATAAGGTTAGTGCAAAAGAAGCAATGATTATCTGTTATCAGGCATTTTTGGACCTCTACTGTGGCAACGAGAGAGAAGTTCTGCAAGCTATTGTTACAGAAGATAAAACTATAGTTCTCTACTATGATCTCTTGTCCAACAGAGAATCAATGGAGTGGCATAAACCTTACGAAGCACCGTTCTAAAGGCCAAGGTCACTCAGTCAACCAAGAAGATCATGGCCACAATCTTTTGGGACTGTGAAGGAATACTGTCCATTGACTTCGAGGAGAGGAGCACCACAGTAAATGGAGAATACTCTGCTGGTCTAGTGCACAGACTACGTGCTTCCATTAAAGAGAAAAGGCGAGGAAAGCTGAGTGGCGGTGTGTGCCTTCTTCACGACAACGCGCCTGTGCACACAGCTCTTGTTGCAAAGGAAACTGTGAAGAAATGTGGCTTCAAGGAGATCGACCACCCCCTCTACAGCCCGGTCTAGCTCCCGGTGACTATTTGCTATTCTCAGAACTCAAGAAGATCCTTCCAGGAAGAAAATTTAAGTGTGACGAAGAAGTGATGGATGTTGTTTATGCCCATTTTGCAGACAAGACTTCTGACTATTTTTCGGGGGGGGGGGGATTGAAATGTTAATTCAAAGATGTGGGAAGTGTATTTCAATAAACGGTAACTATATTGAAAAGTGAAATGTTTATGCACCTAACCTCGTACTACCTTCATTGGGACAACGTAGCGGGGTGTCCCGGCCTCAGAATGCAAGTTTGTTGATTTGGTTTATTTACGAACTCTTTAACATCTCAGGTCATCAGCGTCCCATTCAATTCAGGGCGTGAAACGACCGATAAATTTTGAGCGGTGACCTCTTCTTTCAGGTATCAGGTTATTTTACGTGCAGTAAATCTATGATACGGGATCCATGGCTTTACTTCTCTTACAAAGGAAGCCATACTTAGGATTTTTACGCCCGAAAATATCCACTGACCCTGGCCGGGATAAACCCACACAAGTTATGGGAACGTGGACTGGCATAGGTCAAAATAAAATTAATAAAGTCTTTAATAGGAGCTTTTGACAAACACATTTGAATTCTGTACTCTATGTACAGTATACGGCAATTTGAAACAAATTGTTACACGGTGATTACATTAAATTCTCGGCAGTTTTTATAGTGTTATGCTGCCTAATTTCAAACAACAATAGCAACAGTTGCCAGGCAACGATAGTATATAACAGTTGCAGCCTCTTTGAAATTTAGGCATCAAAATAGGGATTTCAAAGTCGTGGTGGATAGTGGCGATGAGGTGAAATGTAATATGTAATCAATATTAGTTTAAAATATCCCTTCAATATCTTAATTTACATGATTTAAATGAAATATATGTTAGATAGGTAGTTATTCAAACTGAGAAGCCGCAACTTGGTCTTCGGAATCATAGATTTCGTTCAAGAAGGCAAGATTAGCTTCCACTAGGAATGCAAAACGAAGTAAAGGACTCTATTTAGTATGCGGTTGTGAAATCAATGCCGACGGTGAATTTCAAAATGTGGAAAAACACCGACTGTTCTATTCTTAGAGCATATCTCTCTGATCTATTTGGGACATGACAGTTCAAGACCTTATGTCTACCAAACATCAACTGCATGCCATTCATCTCTCCTCAGACACATAGACTCCAGTAGCTGCATGAAATTCCCCTGGTTTATCCCTTTTTCCCGGAGGTGCCGCCTTGAGGGGCGTACGTACCAAAGGCGTGTTAGAGGGCCCGAAGTGTTCCCTGGCTATCGTGAATATACTTCTGCTACCTGCTATTTGAAATTTGATGGAGTATCTCAAGACATTTTATTATATGAGGCCAAAAGTTGCTTCCAATTTCCGAAAGCTCTACAATGTGACATCTTGTGGAACATACAATAAGCGTAGTTTCTTATGTAGAGTAATGTCGATTACACGACATTCGGTATTCCACTGTCGTGATAGAGGGAAAATTAATGTTTACTTTTCATAGGGACTATAGACGCCGCGACTCTCTATTATGCACTGGTTTTCAGGCAATAAAAAACAGGGCTGGCTTTTCAGATGCAGGAGGTACAATCTGACTGCACCAATCTTATATCCTGTAAATACTTAATCATTAATTTCACAATTTTCCTTTTTTAATTCAAAAATAAATTATTTCAGAGTTACATACGAATTTGTTAACAGCAGCGTGTTGCTTTGGCATCATTCTTACATCTATACTCTCTGGTACAGCCGAATCCGGTCAGGGCGAATTTGGCTGCACTTGCAACTTGTTTCAAAGCAATTGCCATGACAACGCTAGACGTTTGCTTTATGCTCCAAGATAGCAATATTGAGAATCGGACAGTGGGCAGTATCTAGGGTGGGGAGACGGCTGCCCCGCTTCCACAGCAACTCAGAGGGATGCACGAGTCACCGCGCATTGCAGCTTGCTAAATATGTTTGACTTCGCTTAGCTACAACAAATTTTAAATTTTACAGTTACTGGTATAGTGATTTAGCTACTTGTTTATAGCCTGTAGCTACAAAAATAAAACTTGTTGGTTTGTTAACTATTTCTTTAATTGCTATTGCATCTATCTCCAGCTATATTAAAGTAATGGGTGTGTTAGTACTGCTTGTAGCTTCGGTTTTCTATAACGCCGTTCCATTATTCATAAGGTGCATTATTTCATATACATAAAATGTACAAACGGCGACTCTCTTTCTTTCTTTCCTTCCTTCCTTCTTTCTTTCTATCTTAATGTATTAATTTTTGTAAGGAAGAAAACGTTCCAGCCTAAGTTTAGGTTACATCTCCGGCATTTTCCAGTTATGAGGACTGAAGAAAACCTGGAAAAAACCTCAGTCAGGGAGGGCGGTTCTGGCCGGATTTGAAACTGAGACCTCCCACTCACGAGTCCGCGCCTTAACGACCGCGGTCACCGTGGCGGTGAGTGGACTAGGTGTAGGTCTGTATGGATGAATGAAAATGAAATGAATGAATGAATGCAAATAATTTTGTTGTTGATTTGGATTATTTACGGACGCTTTTTAACATCTCAGGTCATCAGCGTCCCATTCTATTCAAGGCGTGAAACGGCCGACAAATTTTGCTCAGAGGCCTCTTCTTTCAGACTTGATGTTGTCGTTCTTGCCATAAATGTACGACACGGGACACACGACTTTACTTCCTTTCCGAAGGAAGCCTTGCTTAGGATTATTACGCTCTAAAATCCATCGATCCTAACCGGGATTGAACCCGCGATGTTTGGTTTAGGAGGCAAGTATGGTAACCACTTTACCACCAGGACCGAGTTTCAAATTCTTGCACAAAATTTATTATCTTTTTAATGATTTTAGGAGCCAATTGACTCAAATGTGCTAAGTATTAGCGAAAGTGATGAGTAGGAATATGTATAAAGAAAGAATAAAAAGTATTTGTGTGCAATAATAAAGTTAGGTTAAGTGCAAACAAAGTACGGCTTAGGGTTTCAAATGCATATTTCAGACCAGCATCTTAGTTCATGTATTTTTAAGGTTCTTGCTACTCGCCACGAAAATAATTTCCTTTCATTCTTCATTCTCTCTTAAAATAATTTCTGATGAAACAAAATTTCCAGTGACTTGTTTGCTTATAATGAGAGCGCGATTGTGAAGCAATATAAACAAATAAATAAATAAATAAATATAAATGATCAAATGGAATAATAAAATAAATTATTGAGAGCAATCGGAAAGCTCGATTCTTCTGCCATCTCTCGACGACTAAAATTGATACTCCTAAATGTAGCCTCATGGGACCGTTGTCTCAAAGTGGATTATTACGCTTGAATATCAATAAATGCATAATAAAGTGTTTAAATTATCATTATGTGTGAGAAAAAAATACAGGAACCACTTAGCAGGAATGATAATAATTCCTTCTCTATTTAAAAATCACCAAAGAGTCGACATAACCTCATTCAAGGTATGACGACGTATGGCAAACAGCTCTTCCTCCATCTTGCTCTTATATGACGTCACTTGTAACTTTTTACTAGTACTTTACAAGTGTTGCACTTCTTTCATTATAGTTACAAGAACGTTTACTAATATACTTGTATGTATTAGACGATACTAATAGGGCCCAGGATGGACTGAAATATCTAGAGTGGGTTATTACATCGTAAATTCCCCAGTAAGCAGCGTGCCCACAATTCAAATAACTTCACTATAGGATATAATAATGCTTCAGCATTGCAATCACACTGATGCGCCTGTTGTGCCTATTCCCCCAGCAGAATGGAGGAAGGAATGAGATCTAAGCGGAATCCCTAGTGTTTCCCAGATGGCAGTCCCAAACGCTACGCTATAGAGAACCCGTTTAATATAATGACACCTTAGCACTATTAGCACTATTATATACACCACTACTATTGCTACTATACTACTATAAAGACCCGGGTGACCGAGGTGGCTAAGGCTTGAACTCATAAACGGGAGGTTCGCATCTCGACAGTCTGTACTTACTGTTGAAGTTTTACGGAATTTTCTCAATCTTCATTATGCCAAATGCGGAGATCTCCCTTTAACTTAGGTCTGAGAAGCTTACTTCCCAAAAATGATTTCACAATTTACGAAGAATAGGTCATGCAACTTTTTAAAGGGATAACACGAGAAATCCAAGATATAGGATTGAAATTGTATTGAATATACTTTCGAATGAAGCCACCAGATGGTGTATATAAGCAGAGCTAAGTGTCTCAGCTGACCCGAAGTTCATTTGGTGAGCGACAGTGTTAGGAATGGAGGTCACGAAGAGTGAATAACGCCATTTTCTCCAAGATAACGCGCAGCCGACAGTGTCAAGTGCCTTTTACAGCGGCGGGGATGGAAAGTACATCCGCCATACCCGCCCGATCTCAGTCCCTGAGATTATGATCTCATCCCCAAAGTGAAGCAGCCATTGCATAGGAAACGTTTTGCTAACAAAGCGGACATTTTGACAGCATTTTGATGCGAGGTGGCCCACGTTAGCAACTGACATGCAGCAGATGGCATTCAACGCCTTTCGCATTGCTGGCAAGGAACCGTCGATGTACTTGGAGACTACGAGTACTTCGAAGGCCGCTAAACACTATGAATTAGTGGGAGACTCGTCTTGTGACAGATTTGCAACCCTATAAGTGAGTGTATGTAACTTTTTCTGGTGCCGTAATAAACCAATGTTATCCGGATGCCTGTGTTTTGCTTCTTCCCTACGAGGGCCACCTACATCCGTCCCTCCATCGGTGGCACCACTCGCAGCAAATTCCATATACTTTCAATCGTATATCTTAGATTTTTCGTTTTGTTCGTTGCTCGCGAGAAAAAAATTAATAGTTGCTATGACTCATGATTTATCCCTCGTACAATTTCAACTCATGTATCATCAGTGATACCTGGATAGTTAAAGTGAGTATTATGCATGATTAAAAACAACTTCTGCCACCCCCACCACCACTAACTTCCATTTCTGTTTGTTGCTATTTGCTCCTGCCTTGAGTATTATTGCCACCTCCACAATATCTTACACCTCCGCTACCTGTACTTACACTATAACTATTAAAATAACGAATAATAACAACAACAATAATAAATATGTAAGTTTGCGTTTGTTTTTTAATGTGTTCGTACTAAGAATTTCCGTGGTTCTTCATTTAAAATTTATTTTTCCTTATGGTTTCTCTTACAGTTTATTTATGATGATGATATCATAAGGAAATATGTAGTCTGTAATCAGATATTTGCACCTTTCTATGCAGCAACTAAACTACTTCGGGCAACTCTCGTTTTTCCTTACCTACTTTTTATGAGATAATTCGAGGCACACCTGGCATAATTTAACGTATTCATTTATATCAGTTTGTATTACTATCCTACTTTCTTTTTAATGTGACAGCTGATTTGAGTGTAGCGGTAAAATTATAATGCTATCTGCATGGATTGTTTACTGTGGCAAAATAGCTAATTACATAAAACGTCTACAGGCAGTTAGATACATGAATGTTCTGTTCTCTTGTTAATTTTAAGTTTACAGATCGCGCAAAGGATGAATTTATTTCTAATATGCAGCTTTCCTTTTGAACGGATTGTTATCGACAACACACAAGCATGAACCTTACTGATCTGGGTTAACATCAAGTGAGGCAGGGGGGGGGGGTGAGCCCTATCTGCTTAAATTAAGCCGTAATTGGTGAACATAGTTTTATTTTATGCCCATTAGCAATGTAACATGTCATAGCTGTTTCTGTGTTTGTGGTTTCAGTTAGCATTCCTGCACGGCTGCACCAGCGTCATATCAGGTTAATTGGAAAGGCATCAATTAGGAACGAACTAAAATAGTTCACAGTGCTCCCACCAATAATAATTACGATGAGAATGCATTTCTCGTAAGGCACTCTCCTGCGCTCCATAGTGAATTTCAGAACTATGTAGTTTAACGGGTGACTGATTATCCTGATAGCAACTCGCTCCACAATAGTGACGTCATTCATTTCAAAAGACTCGCGGTAAAATTGGAATAAATTTGATCACGCACTATAATAAACTAGAAAAATAGGCTATTCGAACGGCTACAAAGCTACTGAAATTAAAACCCTACAAAATACTATGGTGCGAGAATTTAAACCGGGTGATCCTACATTCAGGAGTAGATTTTATGAGTAGAGCTTGAATAGGTACATTGTCCCTAACCTAATTTTATTTAGGGACGAATCTTTGTTCTACCTAAGTGGATATGTTAATTCACAAAACAACCGACACTGGAGTTCAGTTAACCTAATCTGCTTCACGAGGAACCGCTGCATATTAAAAGATAGCAGTGTGATAAGTCTTTAGCGACGAGAGAATAATAGGCCATACATTTTTTGAAGAAACGATTAATAATGGCAGAATATTTTGCAACCCTTTTTCCTTGAGTTAACTGTGAGGGAACGTAGATTCGCGACTTTCCATTAGAACTCTGCAACAGCATATAAAGCTCACGTCTCCATGCATGCTTCATGAAATATTCGACGACAATCATCATTAACAACGTATGGCCCCGTCGGTCCCCCGATTTAACGCGGCGGCATTAAAGCAAAAAGAGTGCAAGACATATCCACCACACATTAGATAAACTGAAAAACAACATTCGTGAAGAAAGTTAATCCAATTCGCAGAAGGAACTGCAGAGGGTAATGATTAATTTCATAAGCCGATGCCAGAAATGTACGGTAAATGAAGGGAGGCAGTCCAGTATTTTCTTGTTCGAAGGTGAATAAATGTATCGTTCAATCTGACTCCCGTTCACCGTGGTACCAGCTTGAACTGGCCGACCGGCCGACACGCGTGTAGCGGTCCCGCTAAGGAAAAATCACCCATTACAAAATGTTTGTAACGGATAGCTGTTACTACGCCAGTACCGAACAAATTGTAATGCGTAGTGACAAAACAATAGGCCAGCAAAAGCAGCCCAAGAGGACAAAAATCACATGTTCCAACATCCTCTGCCGGAGGAGCACCTTCAGAATTTTATACCATTCCATTCCTTTTGACTGTGTATTGCCCGTTCCGAAATCATTAAAAATAAACAAAAAAAATTAAAGAGGTCAGTAAACAATATAATTATACGTTCCGCCTTTCATGCACACAAAGTTGGGGCAAATTTTGATTAAAGTTGAAAAAACAAATAGAAATGGTTTGAAAAAGTAAATAAAATTTAGTTTAGTTTTCTTGCACTAATAATGGCACAATCTCTGAATATATTACAACGAGATTTGTTGGTAATTATTGGCAATTATAATTATTATTAATTATTTTTTTTACGATTTGTAAATTGCTTTCATATGTTTGTAAAGGATTACGGTAAGAACCAGTTGAAATCTTCTAAAATAGTACTCGATAAATGCAAATTCAAACCGCAAGGTAATCACCCTTCAAAGTTGTCATATTTTACAACGAAAAGAAAATTATAGGTATACATTTTTGTAATTAAGAAAACTCAGAACTAAAAGAATTAATAACCTGCTCAAAACACTAACTTGTGGAACTCTATACCCTTGCAAAGTGTTCAAACATCACAGCTATAATTTCCCTTTATTTGTAACTTGGAGTGATTTTTAGTTTTACGAACGTATGCAACAAAATGAAAATATATATAATTTGCTGGAACATATGCTTATTGTCATGTCTTTTCCAATAGAAACACTTCTTTTTATCTGTAATATTGACACTAACAGCATCTATATTTACATTTAATGAGCTTCCAGTAATTTAATCTTCATGTTTACTTGTACAACTAAACGGTAATTATGAATTGTAATGGAAAAGTATTTAGATATTTTAGAAATAAAACCTATTGTCTTGTAGACAGAAGAAAAAGTACATTTAGAGCAGTCAGGTCAACAATTAACCACATTTTTGTCTATAATAAATTAATGAAAAGAGAAAGAGAGCTCTCGAGGCCAACAACTACATTCACCGTTTCTTAACCTTGAAAAAATGTATGATAATGTTACTTCGGACATATTACGGCATGTTTTAAACCATTTAATTTAAATACTAATATTCTGAGAGCAATTCTAAACGCATTCTTAAACTCTATATAAAATGTTTAAGTAAGATCATACTAATAGTTTGGATTCTGAGAAACCAAAGGTCTGTGGCAGCGCCTTATTTAGTGTGACACCACCTTATTTAGATTTATGTAAAGGTAAGTAAGTTACAGATGGATATAAAACTTAAACAAATAAAAGTACTAATTTGAAAAATACTTTTATTTCTCAACATAATCCACCTGTACAATGAGGCACTTGTCCGTTATTCCACAAGGCCCTGAAATCCAACCGCATAAAATTCTTTGGGCTGCTGTCGAAACCAGGCCTTAACTTTCCTTTCTACAGCCTCGTCGTCGGGAAAAGATTCACCCGAAAGGGTGCTCGAGAACTTTACATTTGAATGTTCACAGCCTCTCCTTTGTCTTGCTGGCAGTATGAGAAAACGCGTTGTCATGCAAGAGTAACACGCCTTTGTTGAGGAGTCCTATTTGCTTCCGTTGAATGGCCTTACGAAATTTTTTGATGGTGTTATAGTAGAAGTCGACATTTATGGTTTGTCCTTGAGGTTGGAATGCAACGAGCCTTCGTGACCCTCGATGACGTGAGTGTCATTTTTCCAGGGATGGTGTCGCTTTAATTTTTTTTTTTTTTCAAGGCGAGGCAGGATGTTTCCGTTGCATCTGTTTTGTATCGGACTGGTAATGGTGAACCTGTGGCAATTTGGGCAAGCATATCGTGTTCTTCATTATGGTAGCGACTGAGATACTGCAATGCTACAAAGGACATTTTGAATTGCGGGTTAGTATGCGGTGCACCCATCGTGCACAGACTTTGTAAAAACCTAACCTGTCATGCATTATGAGGTAGGCCATACTCTGTGAACAACCAATAGCAGCGCTATAGTAGATGAGAAGCACTTCTTTATGAGTATTCTTCAATTCATTTCTTTTGTGCCCACAAAAATCATACAACGAAGCGGTGCTCGAAGATTGTACACTCACTCAAAGGCGCCGCCATATTGCAACTACTGTTCGCTATTGTAAACATTTACTGTCTCGTGTAGAATGTCACCAGTTGTACTAATGCTACGAGCTAGTGGAATAACCTCAGGTACTTAATTCAAACGTATTAGTACCTTACGTGGATTACCCTTATAGAAAATACATTAAAAATTTAAAAAAAAAACCACTACATAAACAGATTGATTGATTTATTTATGGACGCTCTTTAACATCTCAGGTCATCAGCGTCCCATTCAACTCAGGGCGTGAAACGGCCGACAAATTTTGCTCAGAGGCCTTTCTTTCAGGCTTGAGGTTCTTTTTCGTGCCGTAAATGTACGACACGGGACCTACAGCTTTACTTCCCTTCCGAAGGAAGCCATACTTAGGATTTTTACGCCCGAAAAAATCCATCGGTCCTGGCCGGGTTTGAACCCGCGATCTTGGGTATAGGAGGGAAGTATGGTACCCACTATACCATCAGGACCGACGAATACATAAACAGACATAGATATAACATAAGTGCAAATATTCACTACATTTTGATCAGTTGACTGAAGATCGGTGTTTTAAATATTTGGGGTACTTAAAGCGATGGTTTCTAGCAATTGGTATGAGCATATTCTAACATTAGACAACTTTTCCACAAATGTTTAAGGAAAGCATAAACGTGGAACAAAAGAGAATGATGTTATTTATTTTTAAGCATCCTGTGAATATTTGCCATTGATGTTAATATGGTAGCTACACGAATATTTTCACTAGAAAACACAAAAAAGTCATCGTCTTCCAGTTCATAAAAATGTAACTTAATGATGAAAGCAGAAATCTCGTAAAGCATGTATCGCTTTATAAGATATTAATATTACTGACTACTAAAACTTTCGTTATGAACTTCGGACAGATGTCATGCGGAAAAAGTTCAAATTCCCTTTCTGTCCTCAAATCCTTTCTTCGCAGTCACGTGTACAAAGTCGTTTCTTTGAGCCGCGTTACGAAATATACATTTATCATTTTTAACTAGACAGAGGAAGCTTCTTGACTGAATCAGGCAGAGGTGAAATCGATTTACAGATACAATGAGGCAAATTAACTCTTAATGAAAGTGTTTTCCCTATTTATATAATTGAAATTATACATATAAAACACGTATTGAAGCAAAGGAAAAACACAGCAGAGAAGAGAAAAGAAACACGAAAGTTCAACAAGGTTATAGCATCTCTCCAAATTTAAACAACACTGTACGAAAAAGGAACAAGTAGGTATTGTAAATCTCAATCACAATTTAAGTCGTTTTTTATGAGTTGAATGAGAACCCTAACCAAAGGAAACGAAGATTATTACAAAACAAATGACAAAGTCTGTTGAACTCATAAATGATTTTACACTACCTTACATAAATAAAAAAACAATTTGTGAATAAGTAAATATTACGGTGTTCTAGTATACAAGGACTTAAAAATTCGACTGCGAAATAAACATTTATTAGCAACTGGTATATGATCATTCAAAATTTGTGCTTTTTTGTTCACCGTGTATAAAATAAATGGATATTAATTACAATACAGAAACATTTAATTATTTGTATGTACACTGACTCGCGCGTCAGTGCCCATTCTAGGAGGACTATTGACAGTACATGATGTAAGACAAAGCTCATTCTCGGAAGATATTGTACTGTTTTTCAAACGGAAATATTTGCATTTCTGTCCTGTGCCCAAAGAGAAATTGAGAGAGGTTACATCCTCGTCCCCAGGCACTTGATTTCTATCTTTTTAAATCTATCGCTTCCCCACGGACCGGCCGGCAGCTGGGAGCACACAGCCCGCTGCATCATCAGCAAAGTATTTTTCCACAGAAGATGAAAATTCCTATTCCCGAATCGGCACAAGAGATTTTCACGACGATTGTTCTAACCATCCAGTTTTTCCTTTGTTAGCACATGACTTCTTATCTTATTTTATTGTCCTATTTTTAGAACTGTAAGGTGAATGAACCTCCGGAAAAGTGCAAAACACCAAGCAGCTGAATCGTTTTTTAAAGAATTGCAGCAAATGGAAATGCATTAAATCTTTGAACTATAGTAAACGGAGAAATGAAATGCAATAATACAGTAACTGCTTACTGTTCTGAACCGGTCAGCAGCAGTGCGCTTACTTGACTGTCAATATGTGCAGCTGTGACTTGCCAGCTTCGGACCAGGTCCGCGTGCGGGGAAAATCAAAGCGAAGATCTGATAGGTCGTTATAAAAATTCCTTGAAAAACCTTCCGACTCTGTCACAAGACTTCTGTAGAGCTGAAATGGATGCCGAGTCATTCAGAAATTGAAACAAAAAGCAGATAAGTTGGCCAATAAGGAAGCAAGTAATCCCTGTATTGTACCCGAACCTCTCTGTTGCATTAACAAATTTGAAACACAAAACAAATATGCACAGGAAAGGCACAGTTTAAATACCCTAGAAAGTCACCTGGCAAATTTCTTGTCAAAGGCTTTCCCCTTGGGAAGGAAGAAACTAAAGTAACTACTGGACATGGGCCATTAAGGAAAATCTGCAGATTGTGCGATTCTTTCAAGGAAATCCAATCTGCAGGTTGTATAAGCAACATAATGACAGTTAAACACATGCTGTCGAATTGGAAGCTCTATTAAAGGGAGAAGGCGATTCCAACTCTTTGGAGTCCCATACCGAACTACATTGAAGACTCTTTTATAGGAGTTAAGGTTCTGGAAAACATTAAGAACACGGGATAGAATTCTTATAGAGAAAAAATGATAACAGAATATCCAGAAGCTGGGGTGCGAAAAATTCCAGCTTTCAAATAATCTCCATAATTTACTATCTCTCTCATTCAATGTAACAATAAATCGTGCATTAAAAACAGATCAAGAACAGAATGAAAGCAAACGTTTACAGTTCCATGGCAACCCCAATCGTGTTGTACGGCGGTAGAAATTATGGCCAGAGCCCGGAAGCTTAGCACTTATTTTGGTTAAAATAGCCAGGCAAAAAGGCACTAAAATGACTGAAAATAGGCAGTAATATAATTAAAATAGGCATTTTTAAAAGTGAAAAGAGAGAGAAATATGGCTCATTATTAATGAAAATATCTATTTAAAATACTTGATAATTTCTTTATTACATAATTAAAGTATTTAAACTTACTCATCTCGGCTACAAGCAACAAAAAGATGTTTTTTTCAAGATATCAATTGTCATAGTCAGCAGCTTGATAGAGAGAACATTTCAAAAAGGAAAAAGAACGCTCTACTTCTATTGAATTGATTGGAGCGTATTTAAAACAAGCTATTTCGGAAGGACTCCTACCAGTTACAACAACCTTTCAGGATATCATGGAAATATTGATCAAGACAAAGTAAAGTAGTTTTGAATAGTTCTGACGAACGAGATAAAGATGCGCAGTGGTTGTGGTTGAGTTCATTTTCTGTTTATTCGTTTATAGGGGAATCAGGTTAGTATCTCTCTTAATTCCGTACTGAACATATTTTAGGGACGGTTTATTGCACAGCTGTACCGCTCTCTTCTTTCTCACTTGCAATTGTTTGTCACATTTATACAATTGAGAAGTTATTCATACCAAAAATTGTCTCGCGCACATTGATACGTCATTCGCCAGGACTATTCAAAACTACAGTAATTTCCTCATCTTCTCTATTTTCTGGTATTTGTATGCCCGAGTTATCCGTGCGTTCCTTTCACTAATGAAGGTTTTGCTGTTTAAAGAGCTTAAGTGAATGGGTTGAAAAGAAAATTTTTGATTGCTTAAAGAGAAATAAACTTATAAGACTCTCAATAGATAATTTTGTGAGGTGAACGTGCCATTTAATGTTTACATTTTTTTTTTCATTTCGATATATTGCAATTCTTTATGTGCTTTTTAAAATGCACAAATAATAGCAGAAAAAACAAAACGGGCAAAAAAAAAAAAAGTTTTACACCTTAAAATAAGCAACAGAAGCCAATAAAACCTGGTCCTATCGACTTTAAATGTACGGAAACATGTTTATTTCTGTCTGACTTTTAAACATATCCACCCAGATAGAAAAGAAATTTTACCTAACTTCTGGGCTCTGATTATGACAGTAAAGGATGAAAGTAGCAGAAATTAAATTTTAAGATCAGAAATAAGAATAACTACAAGAGAGAATTATACTTAAGGAAATAGGGAAATCGTTTAAAATAAAATAATAAAATTTGCAAATACATGAAAAGATCGCATACAGAGAAATAGATAAGAATTTAATTGCTACAGCGATATTAACACTCATACACACCCCGTGGTAAACGAAATACAAACTCTAAAAAAATGTGCAAGCACCAACAGTAAAGGAGCCGCAACAGGCTTAAACCTAATAATTGGTATAGAACAATAATAATAAAAAAATTTGGAGTCCACGATTAGATCCAGACTGATAAAATAAAACCTTCTGACAACACAATACAAGGATGAATCAAATATAAACCGAACTGTAATTTATTGAAACCAAATTAAATAAAAATGGAAACATCTAATTATCCTACATAATTATTGATTTGCAAAGTGAAATATATTTTTCTTCCAATGAATAAGAAGCTTCTCAATCCTATTATCCAACAAGGAGTAGGGTTGGGTTTCCAGTTGTGCATGAATGCTTCCACACCTTCCACCACTTTCGAATCGCGGTCTCCCAATGTTTCTTTTAACGGTCCAAATGTGTGGTGATCGCAAGTCTGGACTATCGGGAGGGTGTTCAAATGTTGTCCAGTAGATTTCCCTTGTCAAAGCAGCTGCATGAACAGACTTTGTTTTTGGAGATTGAATCGGTTGTTGAGATCTATTTCGCCAATAAGCACGTTTCGGAGGTCCTGGGTTCGAATCCCAACTAGGTAAAATTGTCTGGGTACGTTTTTTTGTTTTTTGTTATTATTTTTTCCCCCGAAATGTTTCCTTACCCTGAAAAGGTAAATGCCAGATAGCTTTGAGGAGCCCAGGACTCCAAGCTCATTTGTGCCTTTATTAACGAATTTCATTAATCCCTACAGACTTACGCCTACAGTATTCAGCCCATAATATACGAGTACAGATGTCGCGAGAAGACCAACAAGTCAAAGCGACAATTAAATATGTCAAGAGAATCTTCCCAGCTGACAAGCAAGTTATTGCTTTGACAGGAGCGGGTTTCCCCCTTTTCCTCCACTTCATGCTCGCTTGCTTCGACCCAGGAGTAGAGTGGCATGCCAATGTTTCATCGCAGGTTACGATCGGTTTAGAAACATTTCTCCTTGGTTCAAAAGTCTCTTGACACATTCGCACAGGTGCAGTGAGAAATCGAGGACCCCAAAAACAATTTCACACATTATCAAATTTGTACACTGTCAAAAGAGACCCGTCCGTTAGTTCAGGTATAGAGAAGTCTTATTTATCAAACCGGAGAAAATGAAAGAAACTGATATAAGTTTATGTTATTGTTGACTGTAAAGAACAAGTTTTTTAAGAGTGGCACACGTGTTTCTTGAGACAAATGTATTAAAAGAGATGGTATAGCCCAATATATTAGTATTTTATTGATTTTTAATAAATTATGCGTTGTATTGTTTTTAATTAGAAGATATCCGGATTTGACGAATTATGCTACGGAATCTTGAAAATCTACTGCAAAATAAGCTCAGTATTCTAATGTATGCAGAAACATTCGAAATATGCCAGATAAACTCTTCCTGTTCGTGATCACTGAAGTTCGAAACATGTGCACATTTTTTAATAGTGTTGTCTTATTAGAAACTGCGCTAATACTTTTGTAAGTGATTATGCCGTGGTGCGTTAGGAAAAACATAAAATGTTATTAATTTTAATTGCTATGCATTGTTCTAAATAATTGTTAAGGACAATTTCTGATTGATAGATAACTATTTTATCTGTTTATAGTTTTCCTCCTACACCTTAACTCTTGTCAGTGAAAAGAAAACATTCTGTACACAGTGCAGAAAAAAAAGAATATTTTCAATGTTGTATATCAAAACTGCTTACGATCTATTCAGTCGAAGAAATAACTTCATTAAGAAATTAATAAGATGTAAAAGTGGGAGAATAATCATATTATTATTATTATTATTATTATTATTATTATTATTATTATTGCCACAATTGGGTGAACTGTAAAAGTGGGAGAATAATCATATTATTATTATTATTATTATTATTATTATTATTATTATTATTATTGCCACAATTGGGTGAACTGTAAAAGTGGGAGAATAATCATATTATTATTATTATTATTATTATTATTATTATTATTATTATTATTATTATTGCCACCATAGGGTGAACTGATACGTGTTTTAATTTTTTTAAAATCATTTATGATTACTATTTTTCAATCATTTTGCACACAATTATTTAGGCTTACCTATTTCTTTCTAAAGAACGTTATCACATTTTTTCATGTAAATAACTTGCGTCTTCTGTCAACAAACATAACACGTTTCCTTATAACAAATGTTCACTTACATTAAATGTAGTTTTATCAAAGAAAACGTATTAAACAGAAGTAACAGAATCTTTTAAAGATAGAATGTAGCTATATTAGAAATTAGGGCAGAATGAAATGAGTTTATAAAAAGAATTTTGTTATTACATTGCTGATTTTTGCATTGTAACTAAATCTAAAATACTCCTGTAATAATATAATTAATTTAAAGATAATATCAAACATATTAACGAACAAAACAAACGTGAATCTGTTAGAAGAACAGACAGGATTTAGAAAGAAAATCTGTAAGGATTAAGTAGATGATGGAGAAATGCAATTAGTGTAAATCTAGGAACACACCTGGTATTTTAGACCGTGTAACTAACATTTGGTGCAACAGAAAAAAAAATGTCTGGCTTATTTAAGGGTGAATATGGAAGATATTTTGATAAATTCGATTTAATAGTTAATTCAATTGCTACCGAAATGCAAAATTTAACTACTGCTAATGCTAACGCTCAATATACTCAGCCTACCCATAAACACGGTCACACACTATTTTGTGCATAAATTGAATATGGTTTGAAATATTTTAATTTTCTTAAGTATGTTACACTACATATATTGCACACACACAGCAACAATCAGGTTTCAAAATATCCACCTTTTGCTCTTACACAAACTCCAAGTCTCTCTGGCCAGGCAACTATTGCAGAACGCATGGTAAGTCCGCCACTGCTAGCATCAGGAATGTCTTCAGCAGACATTCCGTCTTCATCACCGACCAAAGTTTGCAGTTCAGGGGATTGAGATCAGGCCAATAAAAATCGTTGTGTAATCTTAGCCTTAAGAGCTGGTGTAGAATCTTGCTGGAAGCTCCAAAAAGTTCATTATTGAACAATGTTTCAATGGCTTCACAAGAGGTCTCGACGCAGTCTAATACACCTTTGCATTAGTTTTCAAGCCTTTTTCACAGAAATGAACCTTGGTGGAACCTTCATAGCTCACCCCCCACCAAACCATGACTGAAGATAGGTGGTGGCCTCTGAATTTTGGGCTTCCCGAAGCATATACCCTGTCATTTTGGCAGTTAAAACTCTCGTATAACTTCTAAACCATAAGGGTTACAATAGTGATCTCTGTAGTAAAAACGGGCGTTAAACACTACTCAAAAAAAAAAAAAAAAAAAATAGTGATACTTGGAGAATTGCCTGTATCTAAAGCCATAAACTTTAAATATAATTTGAAAAAGTTAGATTTTTAGTTTAATCTCACTCACACTTGTAGACATCATTAAAAGGGAAAAGTACGTCGCAACATTTAGTACGTTTAAAAACTTGACGTGAGGGGATAATACAATACAATAACTTCAAACGTAAATACAGCAAGGTTAAAATAAGTTATCCATTACCAATCTCGTCGTTTAATATTTTATAAGATCAGACATGGTTAACGAAGCAGGAGAATGAACCCCAGAAGATGCCAAGTCATTTGAATGGCATAAAAATATTGTAAAATGAAAATATTCACATAACCCAAAATATCAACAAAAGGCTTTTCTAACATTAGAAAGGAAAGTAAGAAGTAGCTTCGTATTTAACTGTCCAAAACTGTGGCCAAACCGCATCCATGATTTAATGATAATCCGGAGGTACTGGATTCGAATGCCGGTCAGATCAAACTATCTGGATATGGTTGTTGGTTATTTTTTCCACTTACTCCGAGAAGGCGGACTCCGAGTTCATTTGCGCCATGCAGACTTACACCTACAGTATGCATGTCTTATCAGACGTCACGAGAAGACGAAGGAGAATTAAAACTTTAAAAAAAAAAAAAAAAGTGGCCGCACTTCTAACCAGAAACAGCAAACGAATGCCAAAAAATTTTACTTTCTCCTGATGCATGACGAATATGATGCACTTTTAAAATGAGAAAATAGTACAGCATTTAGCTAATAATCGCAAAAAATAATAATAAATAACATAAAGGGAGGAAACGCAGATACATGTAGAAAAAATATGATTGGTCAAATTTGGGTTTGGAACAAAGTGAAGCTCTCAAAAAGTGATGAATCATGCAATAAATAAAATATAAAGTAAGCAGGTAAACAACATACACTTACGCACCTGTAGTTTAGTCTTGTAGTCAGCGGGGTTGTGTTGGTCAGTGTTTGCTGCCAGCCAAAGACCGTGTTGAGCCGGCGTGTGCTGCGATTGGATGCGGCGAGACGAACTGGTTGACGAGCCCACCGGACACGATCATTGCCATCGCGTCTACAACCCCTCCCCCCTTCCTCGAGCATTACGTGTGTGTGAAACACGAAAACCGGCAAGGCAGCCGAGAAGAAACACAAAACTGCGCAGTACTACAGACAGACGCATGTGCCGTGCTGGCTTAGCTCGGGAAAACCTACATATGTATGTGGATTTTTATGTACACTCATTCGCAGCGATGATCGGACAAGATCAACTGACAATACGTGTCAATTCTTTCTCGTTGTAATATCTTCAGATGTTTTCTGTTACAGCGGTGAACGGAACATCTGCCAATACTAGTGACGTCACTATATGTTTCTCATGATCATGCCAAAGTCACTGAATTATGCAAGACTCTCCACAAAAGTATCTAATACAGTGTTTGATATGGCATGTGTTTACAAAACACAATTTTACACAACTATTTAGAATCAGAATTGGAGAACGAATGGAAGAAAACTCATGTACTCTAAGGGTGATCTGGTCTTCTTTACAAATGACTCCGGGAGCTGGAGTTTATGAATATCTCCAAAAACAAAAATCTCCCTAAGTCTTCAAAACTTTGTTACAGTTTTCAGACATAACTAATTGCACTTCTGATTTGTCTTGACTTCTGCGAGAAGAGACATTACGTTTATCAATGTATATTCATTCTCACAGACAGCCAAGCTACACTTAGTGCACCCAAATCTAATCAAGTCAATTCTAGACTTGTATGGGAATGTCTCCAAGCTTTCATTAATCTTGCCACAAAGAAACTACTAGAGCTTTGTTGTTGTCTAGACATCAGGGCATAGAAGGTAATAACAGCAGATAAACTGGCAAAAGAAGGAACTAAGATTTCATAGGACCAGAATACGCATGCTGACCGAATATCACACGCACACAAACGCACATATATAACAGAACAACTCTAGCCGTTCGAAAAATAGCGATTACAAATCTGTGACTTTTTCTTAGTGTTTTATCCTTTTCTGCTTTTCTAGTTACTGTTAGTTTAGTTACATTGTTAATAGTGTTACACTATATATATATATATATATATATATATATATATATATATATATAAATTAACACTAATAATAAAAGTAGATAAAGATAAAACACTGAGAAAGAGTCGCACTTGAAATACAGCAATTTCAAGTGTGACTCTTTCTCAGTGTTTTATCTTTATCTACTTTTATTATTAATGCTAATTTGTTACATTGTTAATAGTGTTTCTTTATTTTTATTTTTCATTAATATATATATTTGGATGAGCTGTGGAAAGCAGTTTGTTAAATTTTGAGTGGTTTGCGTCCGTTTGTCGTCATATTTTCAGCGGAAAAAGACTTTCTTTCCTGAGTTTTTTTTTAATGGTGTTTAACGCCCGTTTTTACTACTGAGGCATCACAGACGATGGACACAGATCATACATAAGATGAAATGAGAAACTGGAAAAAAATATTTTTTTAAGGAAGGAAGCGTTCCAGGCCTAAGTTTAGGGCACTTCCCTGGTATTTGCCATGTATGAGGACTGAGGAAAACCTGGAAGAAACCTCATCGGGGAGGATGGTTCTGGTGGGAATGGAACACAAATCTCCCGCTCACGAGCCCGCGCCTTAACGACCTCGGCCACCCATGGGGGGGGGGGAGAAAAAACTTCAAACATGTGCTGACTTCCCCTTCTTCATTGTACTTTCTAGTAAGACCTATTGCTTATTTTCTTCATTCTGATCAAGATGAAAGCGGCGTCCAGGGATTTCAGATTCAGGCCAGCTTTTTTGCATAGCATTGTGAACGGAAATTTCGTAATTGACGGACACTTCCTTCAGCTTGAAACTTAGGCCAAAACAGGCACATTTGTTTATTACGTTTTGAAACTTTTGTGTATTAAGTCTGTTCATTTTTATTTGGCAATAAACAAAACTCTAACGGCACTGTCATATTATTTATAACTACATGCAGAGTGAACAGCTCACAGAAATGTGTTGGACAACATTTAAATGTTTCATCTCCGTAAATTTTGGTAGCACAAAGTTTTGTAATAATGAAGATGAACATTCTTTGCTCTCAGAAGAATTAAATAACTTCTCCCGTGTTGTTTGACAAGCATCCCATTGATTGCTATTTAAGTTCATGGAGAGTCTTGGGCTGTTTAACATACTTTCGAAGTCTTTCTGCAGAAATGTTTTTTCTAATCAATTTTAAATCCAACAATGTTAGTGTACGCACAACTTCTGGTGTATAAGTTTACTTGGTATTAGGTACAAGCCATCAGCTGATTTTCGTTTAAAAGAATTTGAAATCTTACAACTTTCTCTGCCATCTTCCCCTGATTATGCACGAGGTCTCTTCTTTCAGACTTGAGGTTCTTTATCGCGCCGTAAATGTACATGGGATCAAAAGCTTTACTTCCCTTCCGAAGGAAGCCATACTTAGGATTTTAACGAGAGTAGGATAGATAAAGGAAAAGGCATAGGATGAGAAGTTTTCGCTGAGATATTACTATAGCACCATATTCTAGTTTGAAATACTCCATGTCACGTCTTTAATGCGCTCTGCATTTTCTGAACGCCTTTAAGTCAGAATTAAGTAACTCGTACTATTTTGCAATGCACGCTTAGCTGACGTTGGGGGAAACAAAAGCTGGAACATTCCAGAAGGATCAGCTGACAGAGTTTCCCCATTAACGTCAATCAGCTAATGATACATGACCAAGATACATTAAATCTTGTCTTCCCTATTAACCTCATTATCACCCCACTTCACACAATGCCCCTCAATGGACCACTTTCCAGACAAAGATAGTCATTTGTGACCTTGAACCTGACTTTAAATAATGCATTAAAAATCCGTGTGGCATAAATAGGATAAAATACCAGAACACTGTATCGATTGTAAACTGAGTAATCCGAAATATGACGAAAAATATTCTAATACACAGGAAACCGAACTTAAATAAAAATAAATGAAGGACAAGCTAGTCTACGACGGCACTTGAAACTGTATATTATGATGTAACATGGACCCTCAAGAATTCAAAGAAAGTTTGAAAATATAAACGATAGTAACGTAAAAAGAAAACTGGAAAAATAGATAGAAGAAATGGATTATATATGACGCATATCATACCTCAGAGAGGTTCTGAAGCAAAACATAAAACTACAATGATAGATCAAGGGAAATGAAAGTACTAGTAAAGAAAAGGTAAGAAATGAAGAGGATGTCTAAGACAAAATAGCCAAAACCGTTTTAAAGAAAAGTAGGAGGGGTGGAATGGGTTTTGGCTAGAAATATAACATAACTTTTTTAATTAATTCACATCTCACATTCCCGTTTGCCTTGCGATCGGTTTTGTTTTCCCCCTGAGTGTTTTGCCTATGGGCTAACGCGCCTCTCGTTACCCAGTTAGCCAGCCGGGTCTCAGTGATTGCCGGGAGGTTTTATTTTGTTTTGCTTTATTTGTGGATGCTCTTTAACATCTCAGATCATCAGCGTCCCATTCAATCCAGGGCGTGAAACGGTCGACAAATTTTGCTCAGAGGCCTCTTCTTTCAGGCTTGAGGTTCTTTTTCGTGCCGTAAATGTACGACACGGGACCCACGGCTTTACTTCCCTTCCGAAGGAAGCCATACTTACGATTTTTACACCCAAAAAATCCATCGATCCTGGCCGAGTTTGAACCGTGATTTTGGGTTTAGAAGGCAAGTATGATTACCACTACACCACCAGGACCGACAGCGGGAGAGTAAAATAATAGAACAAACCAATCATGCAATACAAAAACCAATTTAAGAGGCGCATTACTTACCAAATTACTAAATGAGTTGTTGAAACTGCCCGCCTTCGTTCTCCACGTTTTTTGCATCTCTTTTAGGAAACTATTCTCACTCGCGTAGTTCATTTTAAGAAATCTGGACAACTTCCTGACGAATATTAACTTTTGAGTGCTTGTATGTTATGCGGGTTCTTTTTGTACATGCTTTTTTTTTTTTTTTATTTATCCCATAGATAATAATCGCAGGCTGTTAAATCGGAGGGCGAGGGGGCCACAAAATCCTCCTAATAACCCTATCTTGTGGAAACAACTGCGAATTGCTCTCATGAAGTATTCGCAGTGTGAGCAAAAAATTCCGATCACGCTTCCTGTCGGTTCTCTGAAAAAAAAAAAAGGGGGGGGGGCTAGTATGGTATTCACATAAGTAACAGAATCAACTGTATGCTAAAAAAATGGTTCTATGATTCTTTCACCACGGAGTTAAAACATCTCAATAGTGAATAAAGACACGTTGTGCCGTTGTAAACACACTAACATAATACACTTTATGTATACTGTAGAATTAAGAAACAAACAACACAACGCATTCCCGGGAAAGTTGCGGTAAGACTGCGACAATCAGTAAGATCAACAAATAAGCAAGCAAGCTTGCTACCATCTCCACGGCGCGGCAAAGTTAACTGAGCGGTCATTTCCACAGTTGAAAGAGGACAACGGATTTTTATACTAGTAATAGGTAGCACGATTGCACCGAGTTCAGGAATATATGAAGGAACCTGCCACCAGGGAGGTAGATGCCAGAGCCGACGATACTTCTTCTGCAAGGGCTACCAAAGTCACTTGACCTAAATGCATGTAACCTATTTTTATTAAAGGATCCATTCTTTGTATCTCTCCTACCTTAGCGTCTGCAAGAGAGCGTGAATTGCCTTTGGTGGATTTGTTGAAACGTGTGTAGAGAGAGTGAGAATTTCACCTTGCTGTCTGCCGAGCAATAACGAGAGGCTCATATCGAGTGTGTGAAATGAAGAACGAAATTGCTCTTTCCAATAATACTAGGTTTCATGTGCTTAACACCATGAACAGTGACCCACGTTTTTGTGTAATCACGGAGGTTATTTGTGGACAAAATTTCATGTCACAAGAAACTTGCAACTACTGTAATAAGACTAACACAACATACGGAATGGAACAAAACTTCTTGGATAAAAAGTTCAACACCTAATTACCTCTGCACCAGTCATAGGCTTGTTCTTCTGGGACTCCTTTAGGTTAATATTTTCATCCAGTATTGTCTAATGGTGAAATATTTAACCCTGAAGAAAGTTTGAAAGCCGTTTAGAAGTTGAAAAAAACAGTACAGCAAAAGCATTCTCACAAAGGTATGATCTAAGTTCTTCACGACAATGCAAAGCCATTCACATCTACGCACTCAAGAAGAGCACTAAACTGATGAATTGTCTCTGCTCACCATCTTGCAGCCCAAAATTTGCACCTTTTCAATCTGTGGGAGGAGATGTAACGTTGACGAAATCATGACCACAGTACAAAGATGGCTGAGAGAGAGACCAAGACCTATACAGTGGTACCACCGCAGTGTACAGACTCTGGCATCTATATGGTGCAAGTTATAGATTTGCAAGGAGATTAATTATTGAATATTTCCTACCATGGATGCAAAGTTACCTTAGCATTAACCATGGTGAGCTGACCCTGAATTCAGCTTAGCTTTCCAATGTAAACAACATCAGATTTCTGGCATACAGCTAAGGACTCTTAACACCTCCTTTTGACCACATGTACCTATAATTTGTGTCAGGCTTATGATATCTTGTTTCTGAAGGAATTATTCCACCTATATAGATTAGCAGCGCATTGCCAAAGAATCAAACACAATTATATCTTGTTTCTGAAGGAATTATTCCACCTATATAGATTAGCAGCGCATTGCAAAAGAATCAAACACAATCCACATACCCGTGGATACATAACAGTGCATTTGAAACTGAGATAAAAATTAACTCTTAAAAAGAAAAGAAAAAAATGTTTTACTTATTGACTACCTTTAGTATATGCAATAAAGTTTGAAAAGGAAAAATTTAAATATGTAAAATTATATTAATTTCAAGTATTTAATAAACATAAGAAATGAAGAGTTACATTGAAATGTAATTCTAAAAACAAATCTGTTTAAAGAGGAGCTGAACACTGCTCATTTCACACAAAGTGCATAATAAGCATTTCTGCGCAACTCAGCAGAGTGACAATATAAAATATTCGCAGTTAACTAGTCATATGGAGCTTGGCAGCCTGTCAGTGCAGAAAAGGAAGGATGTGAACACTTACCCCATCTACCCAAACAAGTGGGGGAGAAAATGCACCTAATGCAATTATTGTGTACTTAGTGGGAATGGACCAACTTTTGTCAGTAGTCCACAAACTGCTGTCAGCATGAATAGATACACTTTGTGAAACAGAAGCATAAATATAGAGGAAATGTTTCTTACTAATAGGTATATAAACATTTACCAAATATCTCAATCTTAAAGACATTTAGTATGTATGTTGCATTAAACATAACTTTCTTAGGCGTATTTAACACCTGCACTGATTTAATCCAAATATTCATTTAAATAAATTAAAAAAAAAGGCATTCCCTAAGCCCAAAATATGCATTAATTCATTTCTGTGCGTTGGCCTGTACTTGCAAAGGTTTTTTTTTTAATCCTATTAAAGCAATCTATAGCGAAATTTTAAAATCTTTTCTAAATGGAACATACTGAAAATATGCATGAAGTGAATATTGTATTTGTATTGCTACATTAAAAATTTAACTAAATCACTGCATCATCTTTCAGTATTACTTTTTTAAAAATATTGAGAATGTTTTAAACTCCTCTAACTGATGAAATATTAGCTATTTTATGATAGTTTTGTTCTGAATATCTTATAATAATTATTCTATGCCTATCATTTTTCCTTAGCTGTATTATAATTAATCTTAACTACCAGAAAAGAATTTCAGAAAATTTGCATGGCTATGTCTAAAAATGACTGAATTATCCCCATTTTTTAAAAATTTAACAATAATAATAATCATAATAATAATAATAATAATAATAATAATAATAATAATACAGATAATTGTAGATTTGGCCCATATCCATCCTTTGAGTTTTGTCTTAAATTATTGAACAAAAATCTGGTAAACACTTTGGTAAACATATAAATGCCAAAATGGACTTATTAGGGCAAACATCTACATCTGCTGTATCTACATTTACTGACTACTGTACTGATACTGATAATTTTCAGCTGGAATGGTGTTGTAATCTTAAAAGAAGTTAGGAACAGTGAAGTTGTTACATATACAACTGAGTCAGTTTTAGTGTCACCTAATACTGACTAAGTTGTATATGGGATGGTGTTACTTGACCTCTCAAATGCCTTTAATTTTGTCAATGTCAACTTATTATAGAAAAATCTTACGTAGGAAATAGTTCAGTTTGTTCAAATATCTAGTCAACATGGTGTGTTTACATCCAAAGAAGTGCATACTTTATCTAGCATTCCTCAGGGCTCTATATTGGGACAATTATTATCTATTTTATATATAAATTACTTTGAATATATTGTACCAAGTAAGGTTATTTGAGTTACTGACTGGCAGAATGCTGCTGCATACTGAAAAAATACAATCTTCAAGGCACATAGTGCATGTGCTTGTGAAAAATAGTAGTTAGATTGAAGGAGGCTTTGTCAGCGTGTGGTTGTACATTCATATGTTACTTGGCATTTTAATTGTTTATAAACTATGTGCTACTTCCATGACATAAATACAGACTTGAAGAACTGGTTTTAAACATACATTTTTAAAAATGAATTTTTATAGATAAGTGATAAGGTGATTCATTAGAAACTTTCAAGATAGATAAATTTTTGACAACTTGCGACAAGAAAGATGTTCTGAACTGCTGTGTTCTTATGGAAGAAAAGCAAAATGAAATATAGGAATCCCTTTGCAGATGCTAACAACATATTTCCAATGAGGGGCCATCTCTAATAACACAGGTTAATACTGCTTGTTATTTTACTCAATTAAATGTACTTATGAAGCTGTTGACAATGGAGTGGTATATATATAAACAATGTAATACAGTTTTTTCACACTAACTCCATTCACTTACATTTTAAAAACTGTATTACATTGTTTATACTGCTTATTATTATTATTATTATTATTATTATTATTATTATTATTATTATTATTATTATTAGTTTTAAATACAGTATCATTTTAACTTTCAGTAAAAATATAAATACTAAAATAAACATACACATTTTAATGCATAGCTACTCTAACTCCCTTTTTCTGGTTGCAGCAGGTGCACTTCTATAAGCAGCCTGCTTAGATGGCGTGCAACTCAAATAATCTCATTGCACCTAGTCTTATCATAAATACTGTTAGAAACTTTTGAAAGCAACTATAACAGGTGTTTTTGTAATAAGATATCATTCTTCCTGCTGGTAGACACTATAACCCCCATTGTTGTGTTCAAGTGCAGCAGAAAGACTGCATTACTTGAGCTTAAACCATGGAACTGGGAAATTATGAAAACCATGTTACTGTGATAACTCTTTGCACGGTGGCAAAATCATCAAGAGATTTTTCCAGATCCTTAAAAAGCTGGAAATCAATAGGATGTTTATGCACCACATCATCTTCTCTGAGACTGACACTGTTGACGACCATTTGAAATCCAAACACCTGTACTCTGTGAGGATCATAGCTGTTGTCAATGCAGTAGAGGGCCATGTTTAGCAAAATTCAGCTTGAAAGCAGACAATGATAGCCATGAGATGAACATATCCAGAAAATCTATGTCCAGAATGTTTACATAAAATCTTGAACTGAGAACTTTTTATTGCAATAATGGACATTTAAAACTACACAATTGAAGCAGCAGAGAGTGTTGTGGTGCAAATAACTACTACAATATTACATTAACAATAGCCACCAAAAAATTCATTTTACTGATGAGAAAGTTCAATATTGAAGAAAGCTATAATTGTCAAAGTGACAAAATGTATGTCTTGATTTCATTAGAAGTTTGTAAGAGGGTCCTGAAGGTCCATTAGAGCAGAATTTCAGAACAAATTACAAGATTTGTTTTGTATAAAAACAATCTCTGCAAAACTGTCAACTGCAATAATGAAATTGGAAGCTACAGGCCTAACAATGGTATATTCACTGTCAATTATTGAGAAGAATCAAAGTTCCATGTATTCTTTTGATGGGTTTGTGGCTTTAGCAGTTAGAATAAATTTGTTTTATATGTGGGAAAACTTCAATGAAGTATTTCACGTGACACTATCACAGATTTCCTCATTTAACTATGTATTTCATAACAGGTTCTGACATAAACTATTTCCTACTTAAAAACCTAGCTGAGAGGCCCTGCAATCTGACAAAATAGATTTCAGAGATGTCATTGGTTATTAACGGACACACAAAATAAATTGCTAAGAAGAGAGAACAGAAAAATTTGATATTGCACAAAATTTTTTTCAAAATTATTTTAAGTGCTTTTTGTTTGCCATTTTCTACCTCATTTAAGACCTAAACATTTAGTCTCTAGTGATCAATAATGGCATAAAAATTTTAGATTTATGTCTGCTTTAAATTCTAATTGGTTGAAATGGGCCCATGCAGTTATATGTTTATATATGTTTAGAATTTTGGGCTAAACATACACTTTATACATATATGTAGTAGATAAAGAGCATTTTAATAAATTATATATTCATTCACATTTTACATCCTTTTGCACGGAAAATGAGTAAGAATATCAGAAAGTATTACTTTAATGTAATTTATTTCTTCAAAACAAATATTGCACAAGTATCAAATATGTATAAACTTAATTTGTTCTTATTTTTTTTAGGCTATTTACAAAACACTAGAAATATTCATTCTATGTTTGTAACATATATGAGGGTAGTTCCAGAAGTATCCAATCTAACAACTAAAACACAAAAAATTCAAGAAAAAATATCTTTCTCTACATATTCCCCTTTTAGCACGATACACTTTTTCCAGCAATGTTCAATAGCTTCGATACCCTGTTTAAAGTGAAATTATCAAGCTCCTCAAAATAGACATCAACTACAGATTGAACCTCTTCATTGTTGGCAAATCTTTTATCATTGAGCCATTTTTTTTAAGTTTAGAAACAGAAAATAATCCAAGGGGGCTAAATATGGCAAATAGGATGCATGAGGAAGCAATTCAAACTTTAATTCATTGATTTTGGCCATCATGATAATGGATGTGTGAATTGGTGCATTGTCTTGATGAAACAAAACACTTTTTTTTGCCAAAGGCAGCTGTTTTTTCTTGATTTCATCACTCAAACGCTGCAGTAAGTACACATAATACTTGCCATTGAATGTTTTTCCTTTTTAAAGATAATCAATGAAAATATCCCACGTGCATCCCCAAAAAACTGATGCCATGACATTGCATGCAGATGGAACTGTCTTCACTTTCTTTAGAGCTGATTCTGCCCTTTGAGTCTATTGTTTTGACTGTTCCTTCATTTCAGGTATGAAGTGATGGACCCACGTTTCATCCATGGTGATGAATTGATGCAAAAATGGCTTTACTGCTGTGAAACATCACCAAACACTTGATTGAAACATCCCCAAGATGCTGTTTTTGTTCCAATGTGACCATCTTGTGCACAGCTTTCTGAAGTTCAAATTTTCAGTCATTATGCAATGTATAGCACTTTTTGAAATGCCTATCATGTCTGCTAGCTCATGCACTTTCAGTCGATGGTCATTCAATACCATTTTGAAAATTATCTTCACCATTTCTGGTGTGGTTACCTCATTTGGTGAACATTGTAATGTTCATCTTGGCAGCTCATACGACCTTTTTTAAACTCTGCCACCCAATATTTTACTGTTGTAAATGAAGGAGCAGACTATCCTTGACTAGAATCTAGCTCGACTTTGATATTGGTTGGATTGAGACCTTTCAAATGAAAGTATTCTATCTCATAACAACCAATTTTTTCCATGTTTACAAATTCACTGAGTGTGTTGATTATGGATGGCTGCCAAACAAATACTAAACAATGTAGCATTGTTAAATTTCAAACTTAAGCTTTATAATGTTGGTACTTTCTACCATTCATTTTTTTCAAACAACTACTGCCATCTATATATCAGGTCTGGTACTTCTGGAATTACTCTTGCATTTTGTAGGTAGAAGGTTTTCTGTTTGTAAATGAAAAAGATTGTTTTTGACAATCACTTAAGTGTTTAAATTACTCTTACATCAATTTTTGCTCTTCTAGGGAAACAGCAACGTGCAACTATCATCACACATATGTATGATAATTTTTACATATTCTGTTATTATTAAAGTAATGTCAATATTTTAAATACATACTTTTTTAACTCTTTCCCATATTTTTGTACATTTGACAATTATTACTCGCAGAATCTACACTGCTATTAGCAACTGTTATTTATACAAAACAGCAACAAAGCATAGAGCCATAGGCAGTTAAAAATCTCCAAACTTAACACTTGTACATATGCTATGGATATTGCAATAAATTGTTATTTCCTCTTCGGTAGTTCATTAACATATTTTTAATACAAGAGTTTTTTTTTATAGACAGGGTTTGGCATATGGAAAAGAATTGGGATTATATTATGAAATGTTGAAAAGTGAAGAATGGGGAAATAGTGCAGTTATTAAAGACATATGATGTGATGGCAGTAGTGTAGATATGGATGGATAGGAATATTCATAATGAGATTAAAGTTTTGTTTTTGGAAAAAGAGGGTCTCAAGAAGAAGCACATAGGGCAGACATCAGGTGGAATTGGTATGTTCATAAGAAAAAGCTTGCAAGTTAAAGTGTTCAAAGAGCTAGATGGAAATTCAGTACTACAGTGCAAAATTGGTGAAGAATGTGGTTGATAATGTGTTCCTTCCAGCATTGTATAGCCCATCAAATATCCGAGTATTATAATGCAAATTTATTAAATAATGTACGACTTTGGGAATTTAGAGGTAAAAGTAGACAATTGTTTTGGAAGGAAGTAAGGCAAAGAATTAAAGATATAGAGAGGAAAGAGATTTGGGCTAGTTTTAAAGATAAGAGATTTTTAAAATTGTATAAAATAATTAAAAAGCTGTGGAGGAGAGAGAAATATGAAGACTGCTGTGATAAATTTGGGAGGGAAGGACTGGTTGGATGCGAGCAGGGGCATTGTTTTTAAGGGATCTCAGAGGAGAAATTGTGTGTTACATGTAGAGAGCCTGAAGCAATATTTCATTGTTTAATAGAGTGTGAAGGAGTAAAGAGATGGAGGGAGGATGTATGGGAAGTGAAATGGGATAAATTACAGAAAGAAAGTATAGAATGTTGAATGTTGGCTGATATGGGGACAAAGAGAAAAAAAAAATGATGGGGGAATATCAGAAAAAGTAAGGGAGGAATGGATTAGAATAAGAAGGATGAGAGGATTGGGATATGATGGATAAAAATAGTAATAACAAGGGAAATATAAGAACTGGGGGGTTACATTATATAGATAACCTGGAGGTTGTGTGTAATGAGGCCTTGTACAGATGGATGTTAGATTTGTTATTAGTATTATATAATCAATATAGGAAAAAAAATATGGATGTCCTGCAACAAGATACAGGTAAATTAGCTTTATAATAATGGGTAATTTTAATGCAAGAGTAGTAGGTGACATAATACACTTTAGTTGATTTAGAAAATAATATGGAATGTAGGCTGGAAAGGTCTAGTAAAGAAATATCTATAATAAGGAAGGAAAGAACAGAGAATTCAGAAATGAAACCATTATACAATTTAAAACTAATAATACATATGGAAATTTATATTAACTTCCAACTTCTCACTTAATTATGTTTTGCTATTCATTTTGCAATTAATACAGTATAACAAGAGGTATTTAAGAATGGACGGATAAACACAACTCTTCATTCAATTATTTATCATGACACTATATGCATATACTAAATCAGCCCAATATATATATTTAAAGGATATCTTCTTGAACTATAGATAAATGATTGAAGAAAAAAGAAATCTCAAGACAAACTAGCCCGAAGTATTAACCTGTACATCCACTAGATCTTGAGATATGGCATAATCAAAATATTGTGCTACAAATGTAGTATGTATCTTAAGAAATCTTAAACTCAAGTTTGAGGGGGTGCAAAACAGTAATGGGACTACTAGTATTAGTCTAAGACTACTGGTTCTCTTTATTAAAACTCAATTACAAACTTTCAAAATAATTTCCTTCTGGTATGATACATTGATTCCAATGTTTAACCTCCTAACATACTGTCTCAAGATGCACAATAATTTTGCAATAAATTACTATTCTTAACTTGACCAGTATTTTTTCATTTACTGAGATGTTATCTGGTATATACTTAATATTTACATTCCTATAGCACAAGATTATGTAGTAGTGTTTTCTTGTTCTTTTTCCCTGTTCTATTGGGAATTTTATTGAACTCGTATTCATTTCTTGCTTCAGTTTCACAAATGAAAATTGATATGTTCACAAACAGCTTTTTTTTAAATGAATTTTAAGTTCTATTTCCATTATTCATCTTATTTCAAAATTTCACAAATGAAAATTTTTTTTTCTTTCCCCAATTTCAGCTTACGTTTCCTTTTTAGAATTCAGTAGTGATTCATTGGAATAGTTATACTTAGTGACAGCTATAGTGAGTCTGATGCAATTCTTAGTTTTTCAACTAAATTTTAGTGAGAAAAACTACAAACCAATCAAAAAGATCCTCTCAATGGTTCCCATAAAAATTTAACCAAGGCAGTGAAGGAAGTTATTATTATCCACAACTGAAAAACAGAGAGTCACACAAAGCAATTCAGTACTCTACACTAACAGTGGTCAACAGCTGATAATGGAAGTGAGGGCTTTTGAAACATGCCCTAGTGTTATGTAGGTAAGTACAGTTAGTGTGAACAATATGAATACATTAATTTAAGATACATTATCACTCCACTGTCTAAAGCTTCATAAGCACAATTTATTCATTTAGTCCAGAACTATCTATGCACTTCCTAAAATCCATAAAAATGATAACAACATGAGGCCCATAATTAATATCAATTCATCTACATACAAAATAGAAAAAATATTAGATGATAATTTTTAAAAAATTTCCAAGCTTGGGCATTAAAAATTAATTTGATTAATTGAAATCATTTTATGATATAGTCGAACTACACACTCTTATGCTTCACTTACTTGTCACTATTGTAGACCGGTTTCGAGAACAGTTGTTCTCATCATCAGTTCAAATCTCCGACTCTGAGATCTACAATAGTGACAAGTAAGTGAAGCATAAGAGTGTGTAGTTCGACTATATCATAAAATGATTTCAATTATATGATTGGCTTCACTGTGAATGTTCCAATAACATTTTTAGTTAATTTGATTAAGTTGAAAAACTTTAAAATATCAGAATTGCAATAGAAGATTAAAGAGTCTTTTGATGATAAAGCCTTATTCCCCGACATCCCAAATGAAAATGTTAAGGAAATGTTAGCTTCCATAAATTACAAACGGAAGAAACAGAACACTTAATAAAATTTACTAATAGCATTCAGCTAAATTTCTTCAGTCTTAACCAAAAATATTATCAGTAAGTTTCTGGCCTAGCAATGGGAAATACGCTGTCACCCTTTCTAGCAGATTTATTCATGAGTTTCTTTTAAGTACATTTCACCAAAGCCTTCCCATTAATTTTCAAGACTTTATGTGAATGACATATTTTCAATAATACTGAAAAAACATTCAATAGATGATATGAAACCCTTTTATTTACAACATAAATCTATACAGTTTATCACTGAAAAGAAGAAAAATCATGGCCACCATTTCTAGATTTAAAAATTATAAGAAATTCAAACAGAACAATTAACATCCCACTCACAGAAACAGAGAACAAAACAGAATACCAACAGATAATTAATACAGATTTAATGGTTTCAACAAACACAATAATAAAAAGTATCAAAAATTTAATAGACAAAAATCTGTAAGGGAGATTTCATATTAAAGAAAGAAAAAAATTCAAGTTTCACATAACCAATTCAATAGGACATTCAAAAGAATATGATATAAAGTTAGCCCCAAAGAAATAATACATAAAAAATGTACTAGATTCCACGGTTAAAGGCACCATACCAGCAGGACAGAAATCAGGTTTTTACAAAATTAAATGTATAGATTGAAATCAAAACAACATCAGAAAAACAAAGAGAAATTTAGAAATTTGGAAAAAGGAACACTTTGAGACTATTCGTTTTAAACAAATAGGTAAATCAGCAGGGGCAGCTTACTTTTGGACCCAAAATCATAAAATAGGCTAAGCTGATGAAAGCTCAATAGAGCTCAATTGAGCTATCTATATGGGAAAAAATTATCATCTTGAAAAATTAAAAAAACTTAATGAATTTTGATGTTCCCCCATGAATGAACTCAGCAAGTTCCTATTTTCACCATCAGAAACTACCACAAAAGCACCTTGGGATCCAGTCACCATATCAAGTGATCAGTCAACAGCTGTCATTGGGAGAAATTGCCCCCGAAACATGCCCTAATGTTGTATAAATAAGTGGAGTTAGTGTGAACATATTTAATAAATAATTATACAATAACACTATTTTGAGTACATAATAAATCAATATTTTTTCTAAACATTGTGTTATTTTCTGACATGCTTCAGTAACCATCCCATTTTCACCTATGATTTCTCCTTAAAATATACAACTAATAAACATTTCAAGTAGGCTGGTATGTTTCCTCTTTATACAGATGTAAAAACTATTATAAAATACATAGATCACTTTAAAATAGATTATTTAAAAAAAATAGTTACAATAGTGCTTAATCCATTTTTCAAAACTCTCTGAAGCCAAACTTTGACAGTCTACTTAGAACACCCAAATTAAATCATTGTCTGAATGAAAAAGTTGTTCACAATGCTCTCTTCTTCACATGTGGAAAAAGGTGGAAGATACAGGGTGCAAGATCTGACAAATAATGTACCCTCATATTAACACCTAAATGGTTGACTTATGTCTGTGATATTTGCTTGATAAGTCAGAGCATCTTTTTGCATCCACCCTGTAAGACCAAAGCATGATCTGTTCTTAGTAGTCTTTAGAATCATTTAGAATCATCACTGTATATGTATGTATATATATAAAAATCAGTCATATATATGACTGATTTTTAACTCAAGTTCATAAACAGTCAATTTTATCAAAAAATATAAATGTAGGTTTATTGCTGCACTTGTTTGAACTACATTTTAGTTTGTGCCAATTAAAAACATATGCTTTTGATCCAGAATCTTCCTGACAAGCTTCCTATGTTACTTAAAGTATTACAAGAAAAACACAATCTGACTGCTGCATGCTGTTGTAACTTAAAATTCATTATCAATACTAGAAACACATTCTAAAAAATGCATTTCAACTCAGAACTTTCAGAACAGTGGAATCATCAGAGTTCACTATGACACATCTTAAGTGGCACATCTTAAATTTTAATCCTCTTTTTATGAGCAAATATTTTCACACATTTTTCAGCAAAACTATTTTTACAAATTTCTGAACACTTCATTGATATGTTTGCCCTTAGTGTAGTTTAGCTTGTGGTATGCACCAATACACCTGTCTCTTTCTCTCTCTTGCATGTCAACCACCACAAATGCATTGTAAAGTAAGTTATCAGAAAATGCACAGTTCTTCTCAGTCATAAAGTCAAATTCTCAGTTGCTTTCTTCAATGAGTTAAGCAGTTATTAAACGAAAGTCTGTACAGAAAGAAAAAGTATAAAATAAGACCAGCAGTAAATTAACTGAATACCATTTATATTTCAGGTGATCAATAACAAAAAGATGTCAGAATAGAGACCAGTACAATAAACAATAAGTATTGAAAATAGGAACACGGTTAAAAGAGCATCCTAGGAATGTTAAGTACAAACAGATATAGGTCAGCAGTGGCACACCATTTTTGGAAAGATAATCACAACATAAAAAGAGAAATAAAGTTACTTAAAAAAGCACACACGTACAGAATTGGAACCATGGAAGAAGATTTACATTCATAAACATAGGGATCATCTTATGAATTTTGACATTATAGAAGAATGTAATACAAATTTCCAGTTTATAAAAAACAACACCACGACAGAGCCACAGGTCCTCATAGATGTTAGTTTCTTCTACCACTCGTCAAGTTGGTTGAAGACGGAGAGGATGTCTCTTCGAAACTGGTCCCACTGTATTTAAAAGTAAGTAAAGCATAAGAGTGTGTTAGACAACAGATTAGATAGAATTTACAAGTACTGAAAATGCTTAAATTTAAAACTAATTTCATGTTGGAACCAATACACTGAAGCAGCTAATATATTCTCAACAGCAAAAAAATTAGCTGTAAATTACTAGGCAACACTGCCTTGGATGATGCAACAATATTGCCCACTTCAGTGGAGATGTGAAGTGATATCTTATAGTAACCATATTATAATCAAAGCAATCTTGAATGTATAGTGACTTGGATGGTGCAACAATATTGCCAACTTCAGTGGAGATGTGAAGTGATATCTTATAGTAACCATATTATAATCAAAGCAATCTTGAATGTACAGTGTCTTGGATGATGCAACAATATTGTCAACTTCAGTGGAGCTGTGAAGTAATTACACTATAATCAAAGCAATCTTGAATGTATAATAGAAGTTTTTTAGCTTTAGCAATCAGCCTTTTTAATGCATGCAATTTTTTATATTACATTCCATTTTAATGTATACTGTATACAAGCCAAAATGCAGTAGTCAATCCCAAGGACACCATTTTTAGGCTGACTTACTATAAAACAATGGAAAGAGAAAAAGATTGATAATGATTAAGAATTGCTAGACAGGTAAAAGATCATCTCCAAGTTCTTCATCCCCAAAATCATCTTCTGGATGATGCTGAGGCTTTCGACCTGCTGAAGTTCTGGGCCTTTCAGCTATTGGGCCTAGTGGATCACTATAGCTGGCATCTGTAAAAGACACAGAGAAGATTTACAAGTTTTACAAATATTATGACTAGGGGGAGGGAGTTTAGTAAGTAGAACATTAAGTTGAGTGGTCTGGGCTATAGAGAACCAGGTTCTCTATAGAGAATCATTGATCTTGCAGTCGTAACAGTAAACACATAAAACGTACTCAAATTCAGGCTGCTTTTGCGTCCCAATTTATTTTTAGAAATACTTGTAAATGTATTATTTACCCATGAATGGCATGTACATTTTAAAATTTTTTGTTCCCTTTCCCTAGGAAGAGTGGTGATATCATTGATATGTATTAATATTTTATAATGCTTTATCTTTTTATCTACTAATGTGCAGTCAAAACCATTACCAAGAGCAGTACTGATGATATATTGGTATTCTAATTGGTATTTCATTAACACTGCTCTTAGCAATGGTTTCAATGAGCATTAGTAGATAAAAGGTCAGACATTATAAAGGTTTAAAAGATATCAAGGACATTACCAATCTTCCCAGAGTGAAAGGAGACAAATTATTTTAAAATGTACATACCATCCATGGGAAAAGAATGTTTTAACTTAAATGTAATTCCATACATTTATGAAAAGTAAGTGAAGCTTTAAGAGTGTGTAGTTCAACTGAATCATACAATGATATCAATTGATATCAATTAAAATGTTTTAACTGTTTTAACTGCAGGAATTATTGTGACAGTTTTGCTAATTATTGGTGGGGTTGAAATGAACTCTGGCCCAATAGATTCAGAGGATGTGGTGGATGCAGGATCAATGTGGAAATGGGGTATTTCCATAGGATATAACAGATATCTGAGGTTTCCTTGTTAAGTGAATGTTTAAAATTTCAGGAGTCTGGAGCAGGGAGCTTCTATTGGGTAAACCAAGTTGGGGAAGAGTTAATAAGAAATGGAATGGGTGAGGTATAGTTAAGAAGAAGTGATTTGGAGGGATGGTTTTGGAAACAGATTAGATTGAGGTTTCAGGATATAGATGGACAGATATTACATTCTATAATGAATTATTGAGCTTGTATTTGGAAATAGTTTTTAGAAGGCGAATAAATGTAGCATTATAGTAGGCATTTGAGAAATAAAGGAATTAGTAGTTTGTAGAGACTGTAGAGCTAACAAAATAATGGCACAGGTGGAGTATAATTGAAAGTCTTTATTTTAGGACCTTGGATTGGGTCAGAATCTGGTCTCCTGGAATTCTAGTAGGCTGCTGCTGCTGATGAGGCAAGTGTTTATAAATGAGAACAGATTCATTGACAATCTAGGCTGATTATTAAATTGTAGAAAATGTTTTGGTCTGTTTAGGAGGAAGGGCAGAGTAATCTGGATAACCGAAGACTGGATTTCAACAAATGTAGTTAAATATAATTAGTTGATTGGTGTAAATTAGTGTGTTAATTCAAATTTTTGTATTGGAGGAAGTTAAAACATTGGTCTAGAATGGAATCTGATTTAGAACCAGGTCATATTGTGATTTTTGTATACTTAGTACTGTTTAAATAAATAATATAGATCCCTTTATTGCTATAATTGTTCTACTTCACTGTTACTAACTTCTAATTATATTCCCTATATGTTTCAAATGAGTTTACATGAAAATGCTTAAAATTATGAAAAAATAACTAAGGATATAGTTTGTTCTATTTATATATGTCTATTCATTATTATAATAGAAATGTACAAATTCCAATGCATTATCATATTACAACAAATGAAAGATAACTCATAAATTAATATTATTTACCCAAATAATACTAATCCATTCATAGCTTGGAATCACACTATAAAATTTTGGCACTGCATTCTCTTCCAACCTATATAAAAATAAATCTCTGAAGTAACTTACCAACTTCTCTCTGCAGGCTGGTGGGACTGTACGAGTCAATGGAATCCATGAGTGCCATCTTCTGAAGACGAGAAGAATGTGGGGTAATTGGGCTTGCACGTGTGCTAGCGGACAATGGAGATGAATCACCTTGTGGGCTGTTAATGCCTCCCCTTGAGGAACGCCCACTTCCACTCCTTAAAGATCCTATAAGAAAAACATTTATGAAGTAAATTAATGATAATTAATCTACAATATGCACAAAAGACCATGAAAAATGTAAACCACTTCTGACACATAACAAAATTCTACAGTGATACATGTTCTGTACTTCAACCAACTTTACAATATAATGTCATGGAAAGTTCATTACTATAGTTTTCAGCTAAGTGTCTAAACAAGGAAATTTCTTGATCCTATTTTCAATTAATATTGCTACTGTATACAAGCCAATGTGAGAAGAAGGAAAACAAAAGATACGTACCTGATCTGCTGCTACCTATTCGCTCTCTAACTTCCTTTGCTTTTTCAGCTTTCTTCAGTTCCAATGCATATTCTGTGGCTTCTTTCATTCCCAGATCACTGCAGAGCCGAATAAGGAACTTGAGACCTATTTAAAAGGGAAAAATATTTCCAAATATCATGTTTGATATTAATGAGTTTTGTAGATTGTAATGAATTATCACTGGCAAAAATCTTATTATCTTGTTGGGAATTAACACTAGAACTGCCAATGCAATCATTTTGACCATTTTTAAATTTAAATGCTGTATTACTCTAATGGTTTTCAATGCATGTCTTTGTGAGCTTATGATTTTTTCTAAATTAGTTTCATGCTTATCAGTATTTATACTTAGAACCTCCTTGAGATCAGATAGACTGCTACAGTATTATTTTACTGGTCCTATATTGGTAATTTAAATTCAAACTCAAGTGCTCATCAAGTGTACAATGGTTTGCACTTGCAATAATGTATTTGAATAGTGTTGGCAATTTATTTGAGAAGTGGTTTTTGCACATTAAACATGTCAAAGTGATCGCAGTGGTGTAGGCAACAGCTTCTCAGAGATTAAGTGCTGGCTTATTGAAATGAAATTTCTGAAAATCAGTCAGAATTTGAGGATTTGTTGCATCAGATGAAGATTACCAAGCAAATATGCTCCTGAAAGAACTGTTGAAATAAGATCACTATAACTTGTAGCAGATGCAAAAAAAACACCTCGTGCAAAAAAAAGGGGTGGAAGTGATTTGTACAGTTTGTAACTAGTTATTCTATAACCAAAACAGTTACAGCATATCATTCTGATTATGCATAATGCATGTCTACAAAGAAAGATAAAGACAAACTTAACATTTGTAAGCAATGCTAGTGTGGCTATACAGTAATAAAATATGTAAACTATCTTTTATTGCTTCAATTCTTATCAATTCATTACTTAATAATAATAATAATAATAATAATAATAATAATAATAATAACTCCAATAAAATATGTCCATTATTCTATATTGCTTCAATTCTAATCATTTCGTAACTATATTATTATTATCATTATTATTATTATTATTGTTGTTGTTGTTGTAATTATTGTTGTAGTAGCAGTAGTAATTATACATGAATGTGAACTGACAATTAACAAGTGCATTCAGTATTATGGAATCACAATTTGCAAAGTTCCTATAATGATAGTAAAGATGCATCACATTACACTTTATTACCTTAAATTCTTGTCATTTTATTACTAAATATAGTTTGTGCATTATAGTGTCATAATGTAGATTATTTTGTTGATAATCTGTGTGTAAGTGTGTAAGTACAATATAATTTAATCTGTGTGTGTACACAGCAGCAGTCAAATTGACTGCATCAGCTTTTTGCTCTAGAAGTTATAGTATTAAAAAAAAATGTGCACATAAAAGCTAAATTGAAAAGTTAGGGTCCTTTTTCAGTGATACCATTGATTACATACTATCGAACTGTGCATAGTTAGCATTTTGTATTTAACAACTGACCACTATTACATATTCTTCCATTTTTTAAATAAAATTTTTTCTAGAACACATTTAATAGGAATGCAACATGAAATGATTTTGGGGTGTATTTCAATTAATTTTGCTTATGTAACTAAGGGGTTATATAAAGAATGAATCTTACTGCTCACAAAACAAATAATGTAGTTGGAATGCTAGAAGCAGAGAAGACAAATTGATTTGATAAATGCATTTAGAGTATCTATAAGAGTAATCAGAATTTCCACACATGAAAGAAATTATGCAAGAGATGCGTAGAAATTAAACATGAACAAAACTGTATCTACAAATGACAGATACTTAACGATTCAGACAAGGGGACATCCATTAATCTGTGCATGGTAACAGATCAACCCTTTTTTTGTACTACAATACCAATTTCTTGAGAGGGACAAGTGTTTTATAACATTCAGCATCTTGTACCAGCAACAAAGATCTAACATGGACACAACTTCATCAGGAATAAACATTATTCACCATTGAAGCAAGATTTGGAATGAAATCTGACATATGATTGTAAGTTTGAAGGGAAAACTCCCAAAACAGAGAAATATTCAAAACATTTCTTTATTTTTGGTTATACTGTCATGGTCTAGGATGGCACCTGCTATTAAGGATATACAGATCTATAGGACAGGAATGGAACCATCAATACCTAGATACACTAAGTGGATATTGTGGAGGGCATCATAACTTTGTTTCTTGGAACCATTGGTGAAAGCTTCAGATTTTTGGTTGATGATGCCAACCTCACTGATTTGCCATCATAGGTGACAGCGGATTAACTTGGAACTTTCTTCTTGGTCACTTGATTTAGATCCAAACAAACATGCATGGGATGCATTACAGAAAGTGCCAAAAAACTATTCCCCAATTCCTGGGAACCTAAGAGACTTAGCTCTAATTCTTCACCGTTTGTGAAGAGCTATATCCATTCTGGAACTGAACAATCTTGAGAACAATATGACAAGAAGAGTGGAAGAGCAATCAGTGCAACAGGTAAGTGGATGAAGTATTAAAACAGAATGTCAGTGTGTTGATTTCTAGAAAATTGAAGAAATAATTAATTTTATATGGAGTGTTTCAGAAATACTTTTACACACTTTGGTGGCTGGTTCCTCACAACAAAACAATAAAAAGTCCATATAAATATATGTCTGGAAATCCTTAGTTTTTGAGTTATTAATGAAAGTTTACCAAAACAAGAAAAAAATATCCATATAAACACATGTCCAGAAATCCTTAGTTTATATATAAATAATTAATTGCCCCAACTGTCATTTTTTATATCCTCGAATGCATTAGGTAGCATGTTTTGACATTATAAATGTTGTAGATAAAAAGACTGTAATGCAGTACTTTTTAATATTCTTAATTTTTGCAACCATTGCTAGACATTAAACTTCATCGTGAAGTTAGTGGTTTACTTCACACCTTCATCCTATTCAAAAGATCTTTTGCATGCAATCCTTGCAGAGTGGCTAGAAGTCTTACATGCTGTAGTGTCTCAACCACATTTGAGATTCTAAATCCTGTATGACTCAAAGTTCCAAGTTATGCAATCATTAGTCAATATTATCACATATAATATAATTTTACAATGTAGTAAGGAACTAGTAACTGTGCCTTTTTTATTATATTTAATTTTACAATAACTCCCTGTGCTTAAAAATACCAATGAAAATCAAAAATGTCTATTGTTGAAAGGTGTTTTGCTACTGCATAAAATGTGCACCGAAACACAGTAGCTCACTCTGTGCAAATGCATAGGAAACTTAAGTTTTTAGATATTAAAATATTCTGCAAATAGCCCAGATTTCATTCCCTCTTATTACCAACTATTTATAAGCTTAAACTTCACTCAAGAGTCCATTGATTTCTAATGTTCAACATGTGCCAGAGGTGGAGCATGCATGGCTGCAGGGCAAATAAAAACACTTTTTATTTCTGAGGGAATATGCAGCTTATGTGACAATGAAAAACAAAGGAACTATGTTGAGAAATTATATATGCAAAAAAAAAAAAAAAAAAAAAAAGCCTTGATGATTACCAGCTCACACTTGTATTTCAAAAACTAAAATACTGAATACAATGTAGACAAATAGATACTAAGGAATTAACCAGAAACAGCATCAGTAGGAACACAGTTTTAGGATAGACATGCAAAAAACTTATATGATCTTTTAATAGCTTCTTTTCCTGCTTACACCAATACCATCATTTGTGAGTGCAGTTTGTCTGTTTCGTTTTAATTTTGAAATATTAGTGCATGATTGGGTAAGAAAAGTATTACACAGACAAAATACAGAAATAATGCATAATGTGTACCAATATCAGCAGACATCAAAGCATGCCATGGAGGAGTAGGGGTATAATATATGCACACCTCAGGAGAAGAGATCCTTGCAGCAAGGGACTTTGAACTGTGCAAAGAATTACAAGTCAGGGATATAAAAGTGCTGCAATGATTAAAAATCAAATTTATCTATCCATCAAATAAAATTTAACTTAAAACCTTATGAGCAATATTTATTAATGATTTTATTATACAACATTATGACTTGTGAGATTCACATGGGGTAAAACGTGATTTTTTTTTAATTTGGTTCATTTACAGATGCTCTTTAACATCTCAGGTCATCAGCATCCCATTCAAATCAGGGCATGAAACAGCCGACAAATTTTTCTCAGAGGCCTCTTTTTTTAGGTTTGATTCTTTATCATACTGTAAATGTATGACATAGGACCCACAGCTTTACTTCCCTTCTGAAGGAATCCATAATTAGGATTTTTACGCCTAAAAATCCATCTGTCTTGGCCAGGATTGAACTCGCAATCTTGGGTTTAGGAGACCACTACACCACCAGGACCAATGGCTAAAACATGTGTAGCAACTTAGCATACTAGGGGTATTCTGAAAGTTCTCAGCCTGACTCAGCTCAGAGTTGTCGTGAAAATGGCCAAATTACTATGATAGTTGTTAAATATCATCCTTTAGATGGCCCACTATTTAGTCACTTGTTTGTAATGATTGTGTAAACAAACTAGTGTTAACATTTTATACAAAATGGATAAAACTGAAATAAGAGCTCTGATAAAGAACTTTGTTTTGAATGGTTTAACCCCAACAGAAATGCAAAAGGAATCAGTTGCACATTAAAGGAGTCTTTCATTATGTTTTTAACAGTTAAAAAGTGGGCTGCTGAATTTAAGATTAGTCGCACTCCCATTCAAGATGAGCTCTCAGAGTGTCCCAAAATTGCTAGGACCAACAAGATTGTGACAAAAATTCACAATGCCATAATTTATGATGGCCAATTGAAGATAACGCAGGTTTGCTAACATTGCATATACCTCAATAGGCTGTGTCCACTACATTTTAAACAAAGTTTTGGGTGTGAGAAAGTTTTCTGTTCAATAGGTGCCACATTTGTTAACAATGAATCAAAAACGCATTCAAAAGAATATTTTGCAGTGTTTAGACTTGTTTAAATGCAATTCTGGTGAGTTTTTCCGACGTTTTCTAACAGTAGATGAAACATGAATTCATCACTACACCCAGAGATAAAGGAACAGTCCAAACAGTGGGTGGCAATAGGTGAAAGTACACTAAAGAAAGCAAAAATGGTTTCAACTGCAGGAAAAGTCATGGCTATGATTTTCCCAGATTCTCATGATATGGTGCTTGTAGACTACCTCCAGAAAGGTAGAACTATTAGCTGGGAGGATTACCCTTCATTACTGAACCAATTGAAGAATGCATTAGGGCTAAACATCCACAACTTGCAAAGAAGAAAGTTCTTTTTCATTACAATAATGCGCCTTCACACAAATCTGGGTTTGTTGCTGCAAAACTGTATGACCTTGGCTACAAGTGCTTCCACATCTGCCATATCGCTGAATTTGGCTCCGACCAATTATTTTTTAATCCCAAACCTGAAGAAATGGTGGGTGGACAAAGGTTCACATCAAATGGTGCAATTGAAGCTGAGAGAGAAACTTATATTTCACAGTTGGACAAATCTTATTTTAGTCAGGGCATTAAAAAGTTAGAAAGTCGGATTAATTGTATTGATTTATAAGTTGACTATGTTGAAAAATAATAATAAAAAAAAAAACTTTTAAATCTTGTGTTTTCGTAGTCAGGCCAAGAACTTTTAGAATACCCTTCATATTATGTCTCTTCCTGCACAGTAGTAGCAGACAATTTGCTTCCTACACTGACTCTAGTGTATGTAGAATAAGATTCATTCAAATTCATTATAGAAAGCGATAAGGGACAAAAACAAAAATCAGAGTGAAAACAAAGTAGAAATTTTACAGCACAATAGCCTCCTGCTTCTAGCAACAACTATGCACTTTTATTTAGTATATACTCACATTCAATGTTTTCAGGAAAGCGTTTATGAATGTCTTTGTAAGCCTGCAAAGCCTGAGGATAATTTCCACTTCGTCGATGACATGATGCTGCCATTAACTGCCACTTTACTTCATTGGGTTGAATGAGAGCAGCTCTTTCAAAGTACTGCAGAGCTTTCTCTGCCACTTGCATTTCAATAAAGTAGGACCCCAACCAGTCTAGTGCTTTCAGATTAGATGGATAGTACCGAAATGACTGCAACAAATATAAGTATTTAAATGTAAATTGTAACTTGCACAGTGAAGCTAATCATATTAGTTGATATCATTGTATGATTCTGTTGAACTACACACTCTTAAAGTTTCACTTACTTTTCATAAATGTATGGAACTGGTTTCGAGAACATTTAGTTCCCATCTTCAGCCAGGCTAAAGTTCAAATGTCGGATCATTCGTTGAGCTGTGGGAATGTATATTCTGCTCTGGTGGCGGTGTGATAAACTTGTAGTTTATGTTTTCATCCCCAGGAATGTCAAAGTTCATTATTCTGTCTTTGTATTTGTAGATGTACATTTTCTCCCAGGTTGCTAATTCATAGGTCTTTGTACTGATTTTAATAATTTTGCTTTATTTATTATGTCGTGATTTTGTGTCCAAAAATGATATGCTACTGCTGATTTCTCTATTTGCTTGTACTTTATGTTCCTGAAATGTTCCTTTAACCGTGTGCCTATGTTTCTCTTTGTTTTCCCAATGTAGATTTTTTCACATTCTGCACAGTTTATTTTGTAAATACCTGATTTTTCTTCTTGTGGAATACTGTCATTAACATTATCTATCAGTAAATTTTTAACATTAAATCTATTAATTGGTGCCAACATGATATTAAAATCTTTAAGAATATTGTGAAATTTTTTTCTGGCCCATGGATGATATGTGAATTTTTTAAAAATTAAGTTTTTCTTTTCTTGCTGAAAGTGTTGTGGTTTCTTTGATATGTTTTTGTCTCTTGAATTTCTGCACCTTTTTATGTACTACTTCTTTTTTAAAACCATTTTTACCTGCTGTTTCTTCTATTTGTTTGTATTCTTTAAAATATTCCTCTTTGCTAATTTGTAGGTTAACTAGCCGGTATGTTAAACTGTTAATTACTGCATGTTTGTGCACTGTGGGGTTAAAATTGTCTGCTTTGATGTGATTGTCATCATGTGTATTCTTTCTGTATATTCCAAATTTAAGATTTTCTTAGCATTTCATTATTTTAATATCCAAGAATGGCAGCATGTTATCTGTTTCTATTTCTTATATAAATGATATGTTTATATCTTGTATATTTAGAAGTTTTAAGGCATTGTCAATGAGTTTTTTGTTAACTATGGCAAATATATCATCTACACATCTGTATCATACCTTAAATATATATGGAAAAGCAGTGTTGATGTGTGTTTCAAATCTACTCATGAAGAGGTTAGCTAGAAATGGAGATAAGGAGCTGCCCATTTTAAGTCCTGCATGTTGTTTATAAAATTTTCCTTTAAAAGTAAAAAAGGCTTGGTTTGTGGAAATTTCTGTCAGTTTGATGTATTCTTTTATGTGTGTATCATTAATTCCACTTGTTTTTAGCCAATCATGTAGATAAATTAGGAGTTTTTCTTTTGGTATGCGCAGAAACAGAGATTCTATATCGAAATATATGAGTGTCAGAGGGATGCAATTTTATGTCTTTAATTTTTTCTATTAACTGATATGAATTGTTTATGTTCCTGGTTTGAAATTTTGGTAATGTCTTGAATCTATTAGCTAACCATTTTGCTAAATAGTAATAGGGAGTATTGATGTTGTTAATGATGGGGCGCATACCATTTCCAGTTTTGTAAATTTTAGGTAAACCATATACCTTAGCTATTTTAAGGTTGCTCTGTTTTATTTTGCATATTATTTCTTTTAGAATGACTGTACATGTTTTCAGAACCTCATTGATGGAATTAACACACCCTTTCAATGGGTCTGACTGGATCTGAACATATTCTTTTTTATTTAATAAATTCTGCATTCTATTATTACAGCAGAATATACATTCCCACAGTTCAACGAATAATCCAACAGTTGAACTTCAGCCTGGCTGAAGATGGGAACTAAATGTTCTCGAAACCTGTTCCATACATTTATGAAAAGTAAGTTAAGCTTTAAGAGTGTATAGTTCAACTGAATCATACAATGATATCAATTAAATATAAGTATATTTTAAATTTATTATCTTGTAAGTGATTATATTTTCAAACTTTATTTTAAATGTATTTTACTTTAAAGGGCAATTAGTTTTAAAATATTTTTGTAAGAATGAGAAACAAAAAGGTACAATGAGTTAAGACAAATTCACAGCATTATCAATTTCTTATACCTTTTTTAATTACTTCTTTTTTGTTCTATACATAAAACAATGAAGTTATTTGAGTTAAGCCCAGTAAAGGATGACTGAGAACTGGGAGTAGCCAGTCATTAAGACTGTACATTACATATGCAGGTAGCAGCTTATAGTTCATTTGAAGGAGGTTTTGTTAGCAAGTGGTTGTGCATTCATGTATTACTCAGGTGTAAATTGTGTGCTAATTGTTCTTGTTATGTCATTACATAAATGCAGTTTTGAAGAATGAGTTTTTATAAATGATACATTTGTGAAAACAGATTCTGCTGAGAAGCTATAAGGCCATTTGCAAGAAAATATCCTGGCAATAGTGTTCCAAGCAACTGTTCTCCAACCTGTTAAACAGTTGCGAGAGACAGGATCTCTCAAAAACAAGAAATGTGTTCCATACCACTGCGTTCTTATGGAAGAAAAGTTAAGATGAAATACACGATTTTCATGTGCAGATGCTGACAATGTATTGCCACTGAGGAGCATAATTTTCAATCTCTTATAACACAGATTAGTGCTTATTATTAGTCTTAAATACATATCACATTATGCTTGCAATAAAAATGTAAATACTAAAATAAAACAAACAAAAAAACTAACATGTAGTGACTCTATTTCCTTTTTTATGGCTTGGGGCTGCACTTCTCTAGTAAGCAATCTCACTCAGGCAGCCTGTAATGCAAATAACCTAACTGTATGTATAAAATATTTGTTTGTTGATTTAGTTTATTTGCAGATGCTCTTTAATATCTCAGGCTATCAGCATCTCATTCAATTCAAGGCATGAAAGGGCAGATAAATTATGCTCAGAGGCCTCTTCTTTAAGGCTTGAGGTTTTTTTACATGCCATAAATCTACGACATGGGACCCATGGCATTACTTCCCTTCTGAAGGAAGTCATACTTAGGATTTTTATGCACAAAAAATCCATCGATTCTGGCCAGGATTAAACCCATGATCTTGGGCTTAGGAGACGAGGGTTACCACTACACCACCAGGACCAACTTATTTAAAATATGGTTTGGTTCCAACCCTAATTTTATACTAATTCTTTACTAATAATTTATATGTATAGTAGAAAAAAAACTTTAAGTATTCACATATAATAACACAATCTTATATTCAATATCTATCTAAGATAATGAAATCTATGTCCTCTGGATTTCCAGAAGACACAGAGTTCCCCACTGGTTCATTCTATCTTGAACTTGGGCTTAGGAAACAAGGGGTTACCACTACACCACCAGGACCAACATATTTAAAATTTGGTATGGTTCCAACCATAATTTTATACTAATTCTTTACTAATAATTTATACTTATAGTAATGCTGATGACTTGAGGTGTTAAAAAGAGTTCATAAATAAAATAAAATACTTATAGTAGAAAAAAAACTTTAAGCATTCACATATAATAACACAATCTTATATTCAATATCTAACTAAGATAATGAAATCTGTGTCCTCTGGATTTCCAGAAGACACAGAGTTCCCCAGTGGTTCATCCTATCTTCACATTTCATTTCATTCCTGTGATATAGATTCATTCCTTTTTACCATCCTTATTCATTTTATTCTTAACTATAAATAAAAACTTATTCAAATTCATAACCAGCTGATCTCCCTAAATATTATCTTGTTTGGTAAATACTTAATACTAATGCTTCTCCTCTTATTTTTGTTACAGTTATTCAAAAACAATTCTCGTCTCACATGTGCCTTGAAAATGTTTTAACATCCTAAACTTTCTTTTAAGATAAACCCTTTCAGGACAATGAGCCTGTTTTTATTTAAGAACACATAGTTCTTTGACCTAAAATGTGCATGCATTGCTTTTCTCTCTAATGACTTTCACAGCTGGGTATGACTAAAATCCGGTGTCAAGTCAGACTAAGTATATGATGGAGTTTTTGCACCAAGATTTACTACGACTACAAAAAGAATTTTAGTACATGTTTTTGGTGATCCTTTCTATGGTTACAGTCAGAAATTGGTTCTGTGAATTTTCAAGAGGTTAGCAGTTTATTGAAAAAGATCTTCATCCTGCAATGGCAATGACCCATGAAAATGCTGTAAGTAAAATGGCAGAAGAAAATTCTTACTTTACATTCTGGAATAAAGAAGGAATTCTAAATATTGGATTTTGTTTGTGATTAAATCTCACCAACATGTGCCTGCTGGTTGCCACATTCCCTAATGGAGGCACATTAACATACAAGGAAGATTGGTGCTGTTTTATGGTTGAGAAATTTAATGGAGGATGGGTTAGGTACACCTATAATATTGTAACAGATGAGAATCATGGATATTATTATTATGATCCTAAAACAAGTAAGTAGTCTTGATCTTTCTGGAGAGGTAACACCAAGGAAAGGAATTGGAGTTTTGCATGAAAATGGTGACGAGTTTCTTCTCTAAGATGGGTAATTTTACCTTTGTGACCTACAAAACAGGTTATAGAGATATTGCTGAATGGTAAGTAAAAGAATGCCTTCCCAAAGTCATCACCACTTGAAGGTCACAGTACACATTTTTAGCTGCATCACAAAAATACCTCAGTTCACAGGGCTATCACTTCTTTAGACTTTTTGGAGAAGAAACAAAATGAGAATATTAACATACCCATCATATTCACCTAACCTGGTTCCAAGTAACTTCTTGTTTCCAAAGACCAAGGGAAAAAAATTGTGGGCTGTAGTTTTCATATGATGAAGAGGTTATTTCAAAATACAAGAGTGCACTACCTAATATCCCCAAAGAGGCATTTCTAAATGAATTTGAAATTTATTGAAAATATATCCCAACAGACTACATAATATACTACACTCATATATACACACTTTATCAATCCATTACAAAATTAAGATCCAAAAATAAAATACGAATCTTGCTTACTTCCTGTAGATATTTTCTTTCTAGAGTTGCTTGTTTACATTCTGATTGCAATTCACATAATTTTAGGTTATTATTGTATTGGTAACCATCACATTTCTTGCTGTACTATCCTATCCTTGTTTATATTTATCTGACCTGACCTATTGTACTTCTAAGGTTACATTTTCCTCTATCTTCATCTTAATCATTCTTATCCATTTCTCTCTAACTTTGCCCAAATAGTTCCCTATCATTTTTATACTTTTTTCTCCTTTTACATTTAAAATCTTTCTAATTAATATTTCCCCATCTAAATTCTTCCATTCTGGTTGCCAAGCCTGTTCTCTCCATAACTTTGTTTGCTTGCAGTATAATAAACAATGAAAATTTGCAATGGTTTCTACACACAATTGATATTTTTCAACATCTTTATCATATCTTAACCCTTTTAAATTCACAACTCCAGTTCTAGCCCATGCAAATACTTCCTGACCTCCTTTGCATTTTCTAGTGGTTTCAGAGGATGGAAAACTGCATAGGGTCAATGGAGAATGAAAAGTTGTATCAGATGTGTAAATACAATTCTTTTCTGAGAAGCTTTTAAAAACTGTTGGCATGTCTCTTGTATAAATAATAGGTTTTGCAGAACCAATTTTTCTTTTTGATGGCCACAAAGAAATTCTGATATAAGTATTTTGTCACTTAACCTAAACTTAGGTATTCATTTTTTACTCTAAACTCCACTCACTTACACAAAAGTAAGATAGATTTTGGGAGAATCTCTCCCATCTTCAGTTGTTCACTGAACCACCATTACTCGAAACAAACAGTGGTTCAGTGAGCAACTGAAGATAGGAGAGATTCTCCCGAAACGCATATTACTTTTGTGTAAGTGAGTGGAGTTTAGTGTAAAAAATGAATACCTAAGTTTAGGTTATATTACCACTCCATTGTCAACAGCTTCATAAGTACAATATTTTGTCACTTTATTATATGGCAGCACTGTGACTGAAGGGTCAGATTTTTGGCATCCACCAGTTCAATCTGGTTTTGATCTTTTTATCCCAGTATTATGTCAAATTCCATTGCAGTCAAAATAGTGTCTTGTAAACTTACTTTAAGGTAATCTAACTTCCCCTGCAACTCTTTCGCACTATTACTCCATCCCCATCACCCTGATCATCTTCATTTCATGTTATACAGTCCAAGGAATAAAGGTGTGCATTTTGAAAATGAACTTCATCCTGCCTTTAGCTGTTGAGTACAAAAATTTAATGACCAATTGACAAGCTACTTGACATGACACCATCTTACGTCTATATTACCATGATATGCTAAGTTGTAATATTCTTATTAAATATCTACAAATATAACTAGAACATGTTTAGGGCTATGTGAATGATACATTTGCTGAATACTTACATCATAGTGATATTGATATGCTTGCTGCTTGTCCCCATCATGGTCATACATTTCACCAATTTTCTGTAATATTCCTGGATCAGTAGAAATAATGCTAAGGATCTGAAGGTACCTGAAGAAGAGTTATCAGCAATTGATACATGTGATGTATACAATAAAGGGAAATGTCTATTTCCTTTGAAATCCTCTTTCATTCTCAAATTTTTCAACTAGTCTTATGAATCCTCAATGTTAATGTAATATAATTAAATTGAGTAGTTATAAGAATGTCTTAATTTTCTGTTTGCTCTCTTCCATTAATCTCACCAATCTTGGTTATCCAGTTCCTCACTATGTTCCTCTTGGATCCACAAATTACAAAACTCTTGTCACTACTGAAGCTTACTTTGTAGAGGAAAAACTACTTCTACCTGTAATATTCTTTAAGCTATCACAACCAGCATTGTTATTATTAAAAATCATCATTACTGCACTATTTTGCCTTGGCATTTGTTTAACTTAAATTTAAAACCAAAGCTTTCACTGGCTTTATGGTCAACATCATCAGAGGCAGAGGGATAAGTGGATGATTAAGGCCCAAATGTTGCTTCTCCAGCTGAGTTTTAATGAATCTTCCAATCATATCACTGCATACTTTTCCATATTCATATGATACTTTATACATTCCATAGAGCTGACAGGATCCCTTTTGGGTCTTTCATAGAATGCAGTTATTTTATCTATTTTGTTGTCATTATATAAAACCGTTTTACGCATTTATTTTTCAAAACCTGAGTGATAATTAACATGACATCTTCTGTTAATGGCAACAATGCTTTAATTTGGTTTTTATGGTCCCCAGCATACATGTCACGGTTTTCCAAGGTTTCAAGACTCAATCAATTTAAATATTGTACTTACGAAGCTGTTGACAATGGAGTGGCAATATAACCTAAATTTAAATGTTCATTTTTTATACTAAACTCCATTCACTTACACAAAAGTAGACGCGGTTCAGTGAGCAACTGAAGATGGGAGAGATTCTCCAGAAATGCGTCTACTTTTGTATAAGTGAATGGAGTTTAGTATAAAAAATGAATACCTAAGTTTAGGTTATAGCTCAATCAATTTCTTTCTTGTGGTAACCAGTTGCTTCCAAGGCTCTCTGGAGAAGATTTAAGTTCAGTTTTTAGTACCTCATATTTGGTAATGTTTATGGCTTAGTGTTTTAATTAGAGTTCTATTTTTGAAAAGTGTGATGGTTGGGTCCTGTGTTCAGGTATCTATCAGTATGTGCAGGTTTTCTGTAAACCTCAGTCCTAGATTACCAGATGCCATAAGTTGAACCAGAACATTTAAGAATGAAAGTGTGCTTTATTTTCTGTTCTAATAGTAAATTTTTATGGTGTGGTCAATGCAATTTAAAGTCAAGGAAAATATGCATCTTTTCTTTCCTGTATGACCAGATTGTGAAGGGTCATCTACATAACAGAACAAATGTCAGCTTTTGTTGTACTGAGCGTTTTTGAGAAAAAAAGTCTTACAGATAGGAGAACATAAGCTGATATACTGGTTCCACTAGTGGATGATACCTTTGTAATCTGGCCAGATAGGAAAGAAAAAATACACATTTATCTCCTACTCCTCCCTCTCCAGACATTTTCAGTCTACTGTTAATGTTGACCATATAGTCAGTGAAAGCTTTGTTTTCAAATTACATTTCAGCCAATGACCATGCAAAATCTAAAGGACCAAATTTAATAACAGAAGTTTCACATGTTAAACAGAATGTGTAACGCTAAGTTAAAATCTGCAGATATCAATATTATTTCCTTTTTTAAAAATTATAACCATGCCATTGCATATTAAGCACTACTAATCCTTTGTTGTCATTATTAAGATAATGCAGCAGTACAATACTATGTTTGATAAGGGTTTGATTCAAAATTTCAATAACTCTTAACCGTCAAGTTCTGTTTCAGTTCCTAATTTTAACATTAAGTCATAACAAACAAGCAAGTTCGTAAATTTGGCTGTATGTGCAAAAGTAACAATGGCTAAATAGCATGATTATATTTACCTTTATATGAAAGTTTAAGAATGAATAATTTAGTTTTAAGTTCAGCACAATAAATAATGTAAATTTAACAAGATGCATGCTCAATGATTAAGAACTGCATTTTTCTTTACTATAAAATAGAATCTATACCCAAATAATAAGATGTTTAGATGGTTTCATACCATTCTGAAGCCTGATCCACATCATGAAGTAATTCATATAGATGTGCCACTTGGAACATTACTTGTGGACTGTGCCGCACAATAGCTTGAAGCTTAAGAAAGTTATCCAAAGCCTCATCATACAACCCAAGCTGCTTATTCACTAGACCTGTGAATGTTAACCATAAATATGAAATGTTATCTTCACAAGTGTCTGCAATGTGAAGTCATGCAGAGAAAGTTGTTTTTAAAGTTTAAATGCATATTATATACATCATTCTAAAAGCATTTTTCCATTTGGCGTAGCATTCATCTACCGTTTTCAAAAATTTATTATGCTTTACAATATAACTTTATTTAAAATATCAATATTTGAGCTGTACACATTTGCATTTATCATAATATTAACAAAATAGAACTACAGAAATAATACTTTTCAAATGGTATCTATTGTGATCAATACACTTATGAGCTCATTTAATCACATTTACAATGATTACCATCTTTGTGACTTCTTGCATTAATTTGATCTCTAATACTTCTTAATGTTTCAAGTCATGTTGAAAACCAAACCACTGATGTATGAAATTAAAAAAAAAGATAAGCTGTCGGGCCTTAGGATCATAGCAACCAAGATATGCCCATAAAATCAGAAAACACTTTCTTGTTGTTCATTGACTGGCCTGTGGTATGTATTGTTGCGCCATCTTATTGAAAGTAGATTGAAACATTATCATGGATGCTGGAAACAGGAGCTCAGTCAACATGGCAACAAGTCAATTTGAAGTTAGAGCAACTACATGGCCATTTTCCAAAATTAAGGACCAAACAGCTCAAATGAAGTTCTGCACTAATCTGTCACCTTTTTACAATAAAAAAGTTGTACCATAATCATTCATGTATTGGGCTATTGAGGCCTAATACATCTCCAACAAAGACTTATCCAATCATCTCTTCTTCTGTCTATCTGAATTCCCCTATCCACTTGGTTTATATTTTTAAATTTGTTTTCATATCTAGTGTTATCCATTTACTCTAAATGAGCCCATCAATCTACATCTTCATTGTAGATGTTTTCTATGTTTTCAACCTTTAAATCTCTCCTTAAATCCATACTTCTAACTTATTTAGTTCTTCGTATTTTGTCCCACATTTCTCAGAAATTTTATTCCTGTTGCTTGGAGTTTTCTTTCATCTTTTACCTTAATAACTCAAACATTCTTCAAACAAATAAGAAGCACATCTACATGATTTTTTTATTTTTTCTTATCTTCATTTTTTAAATTTCTATTAATAGTACCATTAGTTAAATTAATTTTATAGACCTTGTTATGTATATCATTATAAGAATTATAGAATACTTCACAATCAAGAAAGTTAAAGGATGTAAATTGTTTAATTATTTTATTTTTAATAGGAATCTTACTTCTTTTAATTCAGCACATAAAAAAATATTGGGACAAAAATTGGGATGAGTTCCTCGCAGCAGAGCAAGAAAACAAAGTAATATAAACTAATGTCTGAAAATGTCTGAGAATACCATTCAATGCATTTCAACAAATGATACAACTTAATAATCTCTAGTGAATCAAACTATTTAAAAACAATCTTCCTAGCTTCATTTTTTGAGATTAAATTAGTACAAACCTCCATGAATCATGTACTGATTAAATTTCAAGTGAAACCAGAAAGAGTGTATTTTAAATAGTTTGACTCACAAGAGATTATCAATATGTACTTCACTGCATTAGATTCCAAATTTAATTATTATCCAACATTAGGTAGGTTAAAATAATTATGAACTTTTTCAGACAATTGAGTAAGTTATCAATACAAGTAATCTGCTGATGTACATTGTACACTAGATGGCAATGTGTTGCCATAGAGACTGTTTACATCTATCATTCATGTACATTCATGGTTAATCAGTCAGTTTCTTACAATGACTTGTGCTGAATTCAGCTACATTTGAGCAGCAAACCATGGCCTGATATTTATACTGTGAGCAGGAAGATATGAATATTATGTCATTATTTTTAATTTATTTAAAGATTTTCTTTAACATCTTTGGTCATTAGCACCCCATTTAATTTATAGCACGAAATTGCTCAAAATATTGCTCAGATGCCTTTACTTTTAGGCTTGACATCATAAATCTATGACATGAGACCAACAGCTTTACTTCCCTTCCAAAGGAAGCCAAACTATAAGAATATAATAGTTGTTCATAGATTATTCTCCATGCAGTCATATGAGATGTATCAAATCCCAAGGCCAACTAATACATGGTTTTTCTTCAACAATCAGTTGAACTAGTTGTACCTGATCAGATGTACAAGCAGCTCTTGATCTACCTTGATCTAAGTTGTGGTGCTAGAGATCCTGTCTCGGTAACTCAACAATAAACTGCTGAAAAAGTTTTATGATTTGGCTGCCTTCGATCTGGGAACTCCATTTCATACAGCCTCATGTCCATTACCTTTCACATAGCCATCATGTGTGCTTGTGTGTGAAAGAATCAAAAAGATGTATTCTTTTAGATGTACTCTTAGGGAAAAACTAAATAATCAGTACTCAAGAAATATGGAGAAAGAATTATACAGTATGCTATTAAAAGAAATAAAGGTCATAAATCGAACAAAAGCAACAATAAAAGTCACAAAAAAAATTATCTATCATAAAATACATTTTACAGTTTAGAAGAATTCACATATAAAAACTAAATGAAACCCTGCTTATAATTATTGTATATATGTTTTGAAACTTGACATATCTTACGTATAGAAAGGATTAAAGAAAATGAGAATATGAAAATGAGGACTGAGGAAAGGCTGGAAAAAACCTCAGTCAGAGAGGAGTCCTTGTGGAATTAGAATCACAGGCCTCCCACTAACAAGTTCACGCTGAAGCAAAATTGGCTATCTGTGGCAGTAAAATGATTATAAATACCACTGAGAAACTTTCTGTTTCAGTGAAAACGCATAAATTTCTTATTAATCTTTGACAAAGGATTATGCATTAATTAATTAAGAGGGGAAAAAAGCAATTATATATGAAAAATGTGACAAATGAACATAACATTTAAACTATAGTTTAATTATTCAGGGATCCCCTTCAATAAATAATTAAAAAAAAAAAACTCTTAAAGTGTTGAAGTCCAACTAATCCATCCTACTTACCCAAGTTATAGAGTGCCTCTACACATGATGCATCACTCTCTAGAGCACAAACATACAGCTCCTTAGCCTTTTCTACATCTGAACGTGCCAGGCTGCAGTTACCCAAGTTTACAAATGCTGCAGCATTGTAACTGTCAGCTTCACAAGCCATCTCACCATATTTCTCTGCTTGAGATATATCACCTTGCTAAAAATATTCAGAGTTCTGAGAAAGTTAACACATGTTTCTCATAGTAATTTACTGTATTTATTTGCATATTAGAAGCTCCCCTCCCAGATTTATTCAGAGCAAAATAAACAAAATTAAAACATATGGCCAGCAAAATATTTCTGACAAACTTTCAATAAGTGAGCCAGAAAGTTTTTGCCATGCTGTTAATTTTTCTGTCTTAAAATGGGAGTGCAATTTGTAATATATAAATAAATACTGTATTTACAAAAAACCATAGTTTACAAATTATATAAATATATTAATATATAAACTGATATTTTGCTTAAAGCAAGACAGGACTATAGCACCAAAGATGAAAGTTTCAATATTATAATTAAATTCAATATATATTTTGTTGCAAGAGCATTGATCAGTACATGTAAATAGTTTAAAAAGAATAAATAAATAAATAAAACCCAAAATAGCTGAAGAGAAACTGTATGATAGTTATTTTATAACTCTCTCCTATGAATAGAAAATTGAGAACTAAACAAAATAATAAAACTAATAATTTCAATTCTTTTCTTCTTCTTCTTTATATTTTTACTGTCTAAAGTGGTAAAATACATCAATTTGTGATGAAATCTAAGGGTTTAAACATGTGGAAGGCATTCCCAACCCCCAACTGGCAGAACTACAACTGGTAGATCTAAATGGCATGTAACTGTACATGCAATAGAAATCAAAGCTCATTTGTATCATTTACTTTTAATTTTTCCTATTTACTGTCTCAAATCCCTATGCCAATAACTGAACACATTAAATACTTAACAATATAAATTGAAAGACTAATGATTTTGTTCATAAATAATATGTAAGCATGCACATGCACCTTTAAATGTTTAATTCTGTACATTTTTTTATTTACCTACACATATATTCACTTACCAGAAGATGGATGAATGCTAAATTAGTGGCTGCAGCACTGGTCACTTTAGTTTCTTTCTTCTCGAAAGCTCTTAATGTTTCTATAGCATGTGGCAAATCTTTCTGCTTTAAATACATTACTGCCTTGTTGATTTCTAAATCACTAGCTAATGTTGCATAGTTGGAGGATTTAATTGCATCCACGCACCAGTTGTAACCTATATAAACAAAATGGTATTTAAACTTGTTAAACTTTAGCCTGGCTGAAGATGGGAACTAAATGTTCTCGAAACCGGTTCCATACATTTATGAAAAGTAAGTGAAGCTTTAAGAGTGTGTAGTTCAACTGAATCATACAATGATGATATCAATTAAAATGGTATTTATTTCATTAGCCTCATTTTATGTAATGACAAGCATGTTATTCTTATATTTGAATTTTATTATTTTTTAACTTTTAATTCTGCGAAAGTATTTTAATAAAACCTTCTGTAAAATTCTACCAATTCTGTAAAATTCTAAATAAATGCTTTAACAGCAAGTGTTATGAGAAATTTTCTTTTGCATTACTTCTTTAAGGTTATGAATACATCATGATGTAAACTACTGAAATAGGTACTTAAATGGCTATCATTTGCTTCCTTCTGAGTTTCATTTATTTGGTGAAGCACCTTAAAGTAATACGAAATCTGTTCAAAAAGTATCCAACCTTAGGCCAGAAAAAAACATTTTGCATGCCTGGAAGGGTTCAATTCCTATTTATCTTTACAACAGATTCTTTGCAATTCCATGCACTTAGCCTGTGGTCATGCCAGTACAGAGGGTTACCCCATGTGTGGGCTATATAACACATCTGAGTTCCAAATTAGCAAAAAAATAACAAGAAAGGGGAGTAATCAGCACAAACAAAAGGGCTAGTAGCCAAGGTGAGGGCAGCAGTGACACAAGAAAACCCTTCAACACGAAGCATTGCCAATTGCATCTAAAAATCTAAAGGTACCATTTTAGGGTAATCCAACAAAATTTGAACCTAGAATGGTGGCATTAAGCACATAGGCATGTCTTGAAAGAACAGTATATCAGAGAAAGTTTTACTAATGCAAGAAAACTACATGAATACTGACTGGCAGGTGAAAAGTGGCAACTGATGGTTTCTTTGGATGAAGCATGGATTAATCTAGATGACACAAACCCCATTCTTTTTACTACATGTGGGCCAAATAGGCGCTCCAACTTCATCCGGGAAAACAAGCAAAAGTTTTCCAAGGTGTTTATTATGGTGGTTGCAGGCTACTGTGCTAGGAGTAACTAAACATTCACAGAGTTGCCAAAAAAGTAAAATTGAATGCTGCCCACTACGAAAGCAATGTCAAGAACCCAATTTTTGATTAAGCTATTCCCCAGTTATATGGTGAGGATGGTGAGCATATAAACATCTGAAATGGATCTTCACCAGTGCGATGGATTTCTGCATAGTATTGTAACAGGTGATGAGTATAGTGTAATCATTTTGACATGGAAATCCATGTGTCCAGTATGCACCAAAGAAGTTCCATATCCAGCCAAGTGCAGGGGAAGTTATGCTGACCATCTTCAATCACCGAGATCCAGTTCTGATTGAGTTTGCCTCCTTAGGCTTCACCATTAATTCTGATATCTACATGACTACTCTGGATGACCTTATCAAGAACAAACAGTTGGGCTTTCTGTCCTGCAGGGTCATCTAATTGCATAATAGTGCATGATCATATATCGCCAGAGCAGCATGCATACCCTGGCATACTTTAAGTGGAAAGCTTAGGAGCACTTGTCCTACCACCCTGACATCTTCCCATGTGATTTTCATGAAGAGATCAAACAGCTGGTATATTGGGGTTGAATGCACAGCAGTGCAAGATTGGCTTTGCTTCAAGCCAAAGGACTCTTATACCACTGATATCAAGCAACTTTTGATGCAGTGGGAGAAATGTGTCACCAATGGTGGGAAATATTGACAGGTACGTCCTCTTCTTTGTACTTGATTTGATTACAATCTTTTTCATTTAATTTAACCTTGTACTTCTGGAAGGCTGGTTTTGGAATGGCTTTTAACTCTGCCACACATTGCACATAAGGTCCTTGCTTCTAATAAAAAGCCTTTGACTTTCAGGACCTACCATACTCTCACATTCCAGCATATTTGCATGACCTCAATAAGGAGTTTTAATTCCTGTGAACACAACTTGAGTGCAAATTTTATGCCACTCTGAAAATGTTCAAATCTTCCATTATAATTCAGTTGTAGAGATTGCAGTGATCACAACTTTGTCAGAGACTTTTCAATCAGTCAAATAGTGGACCTCCATAATCAAAGAGTGCACTTGTGAACAATATTTGCATCTCAACTTGTTCATGTCCTCCCATAATGTTGGTTACCATCTGCCAACATGAACTCATCTTTTAATTGGTTAAATCACTTTTTTTTTTCCATATAAACTCCGCAGCATTTTTGCTGAGAGTCTGCTAAATCTTCCATATTTTTCTGCTTGGGAATCTTTAAACCTCTAGCAAAACATATCATGCTTCAAGCAATCCATCATCTTGGATGAAATGAAAATGCAACAGCTGCATATAACACCATCTCATACTTAGGGTTTTTGGAAGTAAATTTTACACCTAGCAATGGGGAAAAAAGAAAGAAAAAAGGGAAAGAGAAAGATAGTAAATAATAGTCCTCTCCATCACTATTCGTTTCCCTCCCAACAGTCACTAAAATCAGGTGTGTGAGTGCATATATATTCCATGAGTTCTGAAAATAGACCAGGTCTTGCTTGGTTTAGATTGGGAGTATGGAAGGTGACCAAAATGGGCAGAAAATATGTGCTTTTAGTGAAGACAAAGAAAACTGGTAATACATTCTAATGAACTGCCTAGGTACCACAAGTGGAGGTTAACTGCTCTGGGAGCTAAGTTTACTAAGTTAAATAGGGATAGGTTAGCATGTTGAAATCTAATCATTAAGATCATTGTATGACTGAGTCAAACTACTCTTATCGCTCTACTTACTTGTTTATAATAAGTAATACTAGTTTCACGAACCCTATGCTCGCATCCTCATCTACCCATTGACTGTTGGATAATTTCTTATGCTGTGGGAACGTGTTTTTTTCTTTGGTGGAGATGTGATGAACTTAAAGTTCATGTTTTCGTCCCTGGAAGTGTCGAAGTTCATTAAACTGTTTATGTATTTGTAAATGTAGATTTTCTCCCATGTTGCTAATTCTGTAGGTCCTATAATGATTTTAATAATTTTGCTTTATTCACTATGTCGTGGTTTTCTGTCCAGAAATGAGATGCTACTGCTGATTTCTCCATTTGCTTATATTTTATGTTCCTGAAATGTTCTTTTAACTGTGTGCCTATGTTTCTCTTTATTTTTCCAATGTAGATTTTTTCACATTCTGCACACTAAATGTGTGTGTATATACACACACACATTTATATATATATATATATATATATATATATATATATATATATAAATTTTTGCTGTACACCAGGAAAATATGTTTGTGCACATTTTAATATTTAGGTACTGCTTTTGGCCTTTCTTTTGTATTACATTCAAACTTTTGTCCTTATTAAATACATATTTGTTCAATTCTTCATAATTATGTATTTTATTGAACAGTTACATTATTATTTCAAATATTTAAATTACGGAAAGTAAACACAAACCCTTAGGGACTGGTAACTATATAATCATCATTGGTTTGTTAGCCTATAATTGCTAATTAGGTAACTGATTATAGATTATTGATTCAATAAGGTATATATGTATATATATATATACCTTAACTGGAACTGCAAACATGAATGTATAGTAAAATACTAAGAAAAAAATCTCACCAGCACTGAAAGAATCTTCTATAACAGGCGAAATTAATTTTGCTGCAGTCAGTATACTGCGTTCTGCTTCCTGTCGCATTTCCGATTCCAGTTTATGCAGTGAGTCTGTTTTTATTACTTCCAGAATAAGGTTTGATAATGGATCATCCTATATGAAGTACAAACAAAACAATACCTTTTATTCAAAGCAGAAAATAATATGTTTCTAGCAATAATTAACACAGTGCAATTCAACTGCAACAATAAAATTGTTTTTCAAATTTTATTCTATTCAGTAAAGGCATATGTGCAAAATTATTTTACAGAACCCTTATATATTTACAGTATATATTTAAGTAAAATTACTGCAATATAGTACTACCTAATTCTGTACACTTTATTTATTTATACTGACACAGTTAAGCCACAAAGACCTTTTTCTACTCAACCAGTCTTATTAAAATACTTACATATCATACATAACATGCAACTACATTATTACTTATTAAATTATTGCTTATATTGTTTCACCTATCAGTATAATGGAATTAAACAAAGAGTAACTAAATAAATATAGGAAAAGTATAGAAAAATAAAGTTATGTAAGCATTAAAATTATTCATAATAATTTTCATAATTGCAGTTATAGATACAAATGTTATTGTTAAGAGTCTCAAAATGCTACTGGCAGATCTAGCTGGAAGTGAAGTAATCAACTACATTTTCTCCGAGTATTCCAGTATCACTAACTGGTTTCTATCTCCCATCCCCAACATAACAACAAAACCATAACCATCATTATCTTGCATTTTATAGATAGATAATATTTATTGTCAACAAACCTATTACATAATTGAAATCATAGTATGATTGAGTCGAACTAAACATTCTTATTGCTCCACTTACTTGTCTATAAATGCAGAACCGTTTTACGAACAAATGATGCAAAAGAAGGTTCATGAAATCAGTTCTATATTTATAGAAATTAAGTGGAGCAATAAGAGTGTTTAGTTGGACTCAAAGTCATACTATGATTTCAATTATATGATTGGCTTCACTGTAAAAGTTGCAATTAGCATCTCTAGTAAACCTATTACAGTTCTGACACTGTCAAAAATATAATTTAAGTTAATCTTATTTTGATTTAAAGTAAAACACTAAAAATCATGTCATCACATTAAAACTCTCTTTAAGTTTCACAAACACACTTATAAAAGTAATTTTGGTACATGTTTCGTGAGGTACATTCCTCACATTATCAACCAAAACGACGACTCGATTTTTAGTGTTTTACTTTAAATCAAAATAAGATTAACAAAAGTTTCACTGTGTGGATTCTGAAATTCCATTAACATATAATTTAAATTGACTGATTCGTACTGATAGTTTAAAATATACTTATTCTACAGTTAGGTTATTTGAGCATTTCTCTTATTTAGTTATACTGTGTTATCTTTATCAATTTTACTACCAAAGTATCCCAGGAAACAAAAGATATATCTCCAAAGCAATCCCTATTTCTTTTGTTAGTTAAAACTTACAGATAAAGTATTATATTTCTCTTCATCATCAATGATTAATGGTGTTTCCAGCAGTATCTGCAATCCTCGCTTCATTTTCTCCTTATCTCCAAGGGCATAGTAACAGAGAATCATATGAAGACCTTTAAATAAAATTTTCAATCAATGAATTAAATATTAATAAAGTTATAAGCTAAGGTTACAAAATATTGAATTTGCACACATATAAGTTGTGTAGTCTAGGCAGCTCAAAGAAGAAATTAAAAGTTATCAAAGCTCTATCACACTCTCTATGATGCTATACTATGTCCCATTCTACTATGCAGAGTTTGTATATTGGTGGAAACTGCTTGACCTTTCAGTGAAGACACAATTTTGGTAAAACTACTGACTCAGTTAACTTGAGTACCTCAGCATGTTTATCATGCAGATTGTTTCAATTGCATTTCAGTAGGGTGTGCCAGTTAAGACTTTCTATTGTATATTTACATATTGTGGAGTATGTTGGGAGTGCAATATATGCTAGAATATAGAACATCTATTTATGATTGTTATGTGAAAAAAAAAGTACAAGTACTACATTTCCAGGAGTAACATCTCCATCAGGAAAATGCAATTTTCAGATTGGTGAACAAAGTCTGAATCCAAGACATTTTCATTCACAAGTTGAGGCCAAAAAACTGGGTTTTCACAGAGAAGCTTGATGAAATAGGCTATTGATTAAAAACTTCTTCTCAAAAATATTTAACATGATTTGCACAGCAAGCTGGTGCATCTGTTGGCAGTGTGTATAAAGCCAGTCAGCTGCTGCATGCTATACTTGCATAAAATTCTTGGATTATGAAGAAAGAGTGAAGTTCTATAAGTGGTTTATCAAACACAAGACCCCAATTTAATATTTTTCATAGATGAAGCTAATTTCAATCATTCAGGATATGTGAAAACACAAACCAATTGGAGTAATGATAATTCATCAAATTACCCATAATAGTAAGTTCCTTAAAATAAAATAAGACTTTTCCTCACTTTTAACTATGTATATTTTTGTATAAAATATAGTGAACTTTTGTAACAGTGGTGTCAAATATTAACATTTTAAAAAATTGAGTCGAAATTGTAACATACACACCATTTTATTGAATTTTAGTGGTGTGTATGTTACAATTTCGACTCAATTTTTAAAATATGTATATTTTGTTATTTTAGTCTACATATTCTGGTTTTTAAGTGCACATGTGCATTACATATTTTGCCATTTTAATGCATATGAATCTGCCTCTTACTCATTACATTCATACCTGTTGTGAACTCAGGTTTCTCCTGCATGATGTATTCAAAACTTGAAACTGCATCAGTAAATTGACCCATTTTTACAAACAGGATGCCAATATTATGCATGATTTTTAGCCTACAAAGATGAAAGTAAGCATATATTTTACTATTCTTAAAATAACAATAGAATAAGATAACATCTGTTTTTGCCAGAAACATTTTATTAAAGCTGCATAAAATGTTTCTGGCAAAAACTATTTTAATAATGCCTGACATCTTCTTTCCTGATTACCTATATATACAAAATGTAGAACTGATTTTGCTGTTAATTTTGTTCAAAACAAAAATGCACATATGAATATTAAAAAAGCTTCAAAACTTTTTTAAATAATAAGCCTATGCAACATGGTGGGGAGTAGGTTAAGTGGTGCTGCCTAATGACAACATTTCTAAACAACTTCCATTTAACTGTGCATTCCTGCTGTCTTCAGTCATTGTTGTAGACGTATGTTTTGTGCATGCTTCATGGAGTGATTTGTAATAGATGCTTTTCATGAGCAGTATATCAACTTCAAGTTTTGTTTCAAGCTTGGGAAGACATTTAAGGAAAAGCATTAAATGTTGCAAACAGTTTGTGGTGATTAGTATTTGAGTCATATGCGTTATTAGAATGGTCCAAGTATTTTGGAAATGATTGTCAGTTAACAGATGATGACAGAATTCAGGATTCATGTGATGACACTGATGTTGCCCTAGTTCATGACAAGGTGTGTTCTAATCATTGTTTGACAGTTTGGAAAATAGCAGAATAGTGCTACAAATCAGTAGGATAAATGCAAGAAATTTTAACAACAAAATTAGAAATGTATTAGGTAGCTTTGAATTTAGATAAATATGGTGGACTTTGGTAACAGTGATGTTTAATACTAAGAATTTGTTTATAACTTCTGACAGAATATCAGAAAAAAAATTACCTTGTCATCTGTCAAGAACTTTTGGAACATGCTACTGAAGATAAAAACTTTTTGAAAAGAATATTAACCAGCAATGAAATATGGGTATAAAGGGTATGACATTAAAATGAAAACATAGTCTTCACAATGAGTCAAAAAAAATTGCCCACATAGCTACTAAAGTCAAACATGAAAAATCTTAATTAAAGTGTAAATTGGAACTTGCACAGTGAAGCCAATAATATCAATTATATGAAAAGTTTTGTTAACAGTTTTCTCCAAAATTACAGGTGCTGTGCATCATGAATTTTTCCTGAGGGAGAAATAATGAATATCTTGAAGTGATGAGACAACTGAGAAAAAATTTATAAGGAAAAGAGCGGAGTTGTGAAAAAACAATGCCCCTTCATCATGACAATGAACCACTCAGGATTTTTTAGCCAAAATAAATATAATTGTCCTTCCTTAGCATGCATACTTTCATGACCTGTTTCCAGCAGACATTTTCTTGTTTTCCGAACTAAAGTTCATTTTGAAGGGATACTAATTTCATATGATTAAAGAAAAAGCACTGGTATGCATGATGCTGCTAAGGATCTACCAGGACTTTTCAGAAATGACAGCTGTGTTGGGAGCAGTTTATAAATGGTCAAAAGTTCCAAAACCTTTTTAACAGACCTCATATGATAAAAATCATCTGAGTACATGCTATCATGTGCTCATGTGAGTGAACCTTCAAGCCTACATATTTAGACATATTCTTTAATCAATTATTGAATTCTTAATTAGCCATATTTCATAAGTATGGACAATTATCTTGCATTATTAGATGAAGAATAGTGTAGCCAATGCTAAAAAACCACATACCTCAATTCTTTGTGTGTGTTTGGCACTTGATCAAGAGCCATACGGTACATTTTTACAGCTCGTGTGAACTGTCCTTGTTTCATATATATATTGCCCATATTAACTTTGAGACGATTAGCATTGCTAAACATTCTGTTTTTGGTAATCACATGGTATGTGTTCAATGCTTCAGCATACATCTCATTGTTGGCATACTGGTTTGCCAGATTAAACAGCACCTAAAAATATTTGTATGTGAGAAAAACTGTGCATACACATCTTTAAAAGATAGACATTCTGCATGCACTATATAATTGGAACTGTCAATACTGGTGGCATTATTGCAAATTACTTTATTTATTCACAAACAAAACTCCAATTAATATAGACTTTCAAGTGCTTGGTTATAAATTTAAAAACAAAACTGCCCACAAATATTAGACCCTTCATGATGCCTTTTTTTTTACAGGACAACTTATTCTTTCTAAATTGTTAAAAAATTCTATCACATGTGAGCATTCTACAAGGGAGGATCGAAAAGTAACAAACATATTCTGTTTTTATGAAATATTTATGAATATGAAAAATAATAAATAATGCCCAAAAATCTACAAATTTAACACATTTATCAACATATAAACCAAGTTTCTTGAAACATTTCTCTCGCCCTGATACCTATCTGAACATACCTTATTTATAGAACTCTTGTTCCCTGGGAGTCTAGACACCTACAAGAGCAATTTCACTTTTTCATCTGTACTAAAGCATAACATTTTGGTGGCAAAACTATGTAAAGGGGGAAGTTTTTTATTTGTTAGGAAATGCAGTAATACTTTAAAATCAATTATTTAGAACTATTAGCTGTACAATTATTATTATAAATTTCTCTATATACAAAAATCAAAGTGTTCAACATGTCTTGCAGATCCTTTCCAGTTTCCAGTAATCCAGTAATCTTAACATTTTTCAATACTCTTTGAATGCTACACCATTAACTACATAAATCAACTAGTAATAAAAACTATGGAGAGAATTATAGTAAATATGACTGCACAGTACTAGATGAAAAAATAAAATTGTGGTTTCTGGCCATGCTAATGTCAATTTGGAAACCTGCAGGCAAAGGCTAAAAATAGTTACTCTTATGTATTGAGATTAAGAGTTTAATAAAAGTCGGTGCACACTGGGTGCCCAAAGACCTGTTAATAGAGCACAAGGACTAGAGAATAATGTTATGATTAAGCCACTGAGAAATATGGCTGGGAGGTACTCAATCATACACCATACAGCTCAGACCTTGCACTGCCTGACTTTCACCTCTTTGAACCACTTAAAATTCAGGATATCAACTGTTTTTAAATTGATTAATTAATTCATATTTGCTTCTTTTGCTTTACATGATAATGTCACCACTTACTGAGAAAGTGAGATCTAAATTATGGGTTTCACTGAGTCCTGCTTGTTCCTGCATGCGGATGAGACTTCGCTCCTTGCCTGAGGCATCCTTTGCCTTTTCCAAAGCTTGTCTGTGATCTCCACGACTACTAGCCAGACATGATTCCTCTATCAGTTCTGTGATCCGTCTTTCCAGCTTTTTAATTTTTTCTTCTGGTCTGAAAACACAACAAAATAAGCATATAGCATATTAACTATAACTACTGAACATTTGCTGGTAATAATTAACTGAACATTTTTTCTCTCTTTTTTTTTTAATAGTTTAATACCAGTTTTTACTGCTGAGGCATTATAGGCGGTGGACACTGATATGTAAGATGATAAACTGGGAAAGGATTTTCTTTTAAGGAAGGAAATGTTCCAGGCCTAAGTTTAGGATACAGAAACCCTCAGTGAGGGAGGACGGTCCTGGCAGGAATTGAATCCCAGACCTCCAGCTTAGGAGTCTGTGCCTTAATGACCTCGGTCATCTGGCAGTTTGAAAATTAATGCACTAATGTATGACCAAATGAGTTCTCAAAATATGTAACAAATGTCCTGTATTGTATCTACCAATTTCAGTTGGTAATACTGCTGAATTTCAGACATTCAGGTGCAAAAATTGCACATGTACAGATAGATAAGAGACTCACAATTATTCTGCTACAGAGCAAACAAGAGTTATGGTGTTGGAAGCATTTATTTGAATAGCAGAAGAAACAAGAAATATTGCAATGCAACAAATAAGATCCCCTAGGCAGTGTTTGTAAGATGCCTGAAAATTTAGATTAATTTCACATTGTTCTTGAACAAAGTTACTGATGCTCAGCACAGCATCATGCAAGGACTTTGCAAATCTCATATCAATCACTGGGCAAATTGCAGAACATAGGCTTTCACAGATAGTGTTAATTATGTAAACTGTGTCTTTTGAACTGTAAGGCCCATGCAATTCTTCTCCATCTTCCTAGATGTTTCATCCACAATTGCAGTGGAAATCTTCAGCATGTGCTCAATGTAATCTTCTTGGAGACAAGGCAGTGACTCATTTATTGATGGAAATGGTGGCAGAATATTTAGTGAGGGTTGTATGAAACTGAGCCCTGATTGGTTCGCTTGGTTAAGGGAGTTGGCATCCTAGCTATATATACACCCAATATTTCTATCAACAAGTATCACTGTCTTATCTCCAAGAAGATTGCATCAAGCACATCAATGAAGATGTTCACTGCAGTCATGGGTTTAACGTCTGGGAAGATGGAGAAAAATCCCATTGGACTATGGCCTTATTACAGCCTGGAAGACTCAGTATATATAACTGAGCAAACTGTTGATGGAGTTTTGTCCTTACAAGATACAGTTTGAGGGATATTGACAAGACCAACAGAAGCACTAACCCAGAACCCATGCTTCAACTTATGATAACAGATGCAGCAAACATTTTTTTCAGAAGGAAACTGTCAAGACATCTCAAACTTTTCACATTGACTGATATAAGATATATAAGTGCAAAATATAGCTGCTCATATGAATAAAAAAGGTATGAAATTAAAGACTGATCAAAGATGTTGTGCAAAGATTAGTAGCCCTTCTTCTTATATTGCCAAGCAGTCAGTTGCACATAGCTGGTGACTGATGAAGGATAGAAGAGAGGGGAAAGAAAATCTGTGGAAGAAGGCTGATTAATTACTGTCGCCAGACACATATCATGTCATCTATATGGAACATTTCAATTAAGTTTTCATATCTTTTTTATTGGTATGAGCAATTAATATTTTGCACTTACATATCCCCTATCAATGTCTAACTGAATGTAAAATTTGAGATATGGTTACAAGGCAAGTTCCTTAACAGTTCCCTTGTCAGTGAGTTCATTAACAAGAAAACTTCTAATACTGGTGGAAACAAAATGTTCACATTCTACACACACACACACACACACACACACAAAAAACCAGAATGACCAGAAAAATGTAATTGCAATGGACATATGAGAGTAATGTTGGTCATGCACTAATTGTGAACCTAAGATGCTACATATTAATAATTTTGTCATGGCATATTTATATGCATGAAAACTGAACACTATTTGATTATAACTAAACTACATACCGAACACACAAATTTGGCTCTCCTACAAGCATGTTTCCTAGTTTTACTGTCTCGCACTTTGGTGATTGAAATGACCCTTTCATTTCCCAGATTTAACAGCTCAGGACTACTCTCTGTGGGAAGGGGATTTGCAGGAGAAAGTTTTTACCCATCATCTACACACCAGTGAGTTGCAGAAAGTTATTCATTGTGAAATTCCATTCCTTATAGCATGATGCAACATACTGTGCAGCCCTATTTGCACTGTATCCAGAGTGCATAGATGTGAATATGGGGACATTTAGCAGATATTATTTTTAAGAATTGAATATATACCTTCCATAAATGCAAATGCAAATACTAATGTACAGTTTTATCATTTCATTACCTAGAAATTTTTCAACTGAAATTGGTAGACACGTGTTTCACCCTTTAAGGAATTAATGTTAAGATGACAGAGCCATTTTCTTTTTAGTATATATTCAACATTTACTACAACTATATGTGTTTCTGATTATAATTCATGCTGAATGCTCTCAGTTACATACTTAATTTTATCAACTTGAAAAATCTCACTTTTGATGTGCTACCTGTGCTAGGCTTAGAGCATTCCAATTACTATAAAATAGTTTTATATCACCTACAAGATTTCATGAGTATATAATAACCTAAATATCACTACATTTAGATCTTTTAGCTTATTATAGTATTCTATTTTCACCTCATTTTACTAGTTATAAGTAAAACCCATTTCTTGTATGCTGCATTTCTTGTATGCAGCTTTTTTTTCTTTTCCAAAATGAGATTGTAAGGCACAGCCTTATGAGCAGAAAGTCTGTGATTCAAATCCTACCAGAATTCCTCTCTGAGGTTTTCGTCAGTCCTCATAAATGGTTCAGAGCCCCAAAGGTGGCTAAGGTCATTAAGGCATGGACTCGTCAGTGGGAGGACTTGTTTCGATTCCTGTCTAACTGAGGTTTTTTCCAGTTTTTGCTCAGGAATCACAAATGGTAAAAGCTGGGAGGTACCCTTATACTTAGGCTGGAATGTTTTATTCCTTAAAAAAAAAAGAGTCCTTCCCCAATTAATAATTACATTTAATGCATCATCAGACCCACTGCATGTGATGCCTCATCAATGAAAATGGCACTAAAACCTATTTAAAAAAATTTTTTGGAAGTATCCTAAACTTAGGCCTGGAATCTTTCTTTTTCTTTCCTTTTCCAATTTTTTATTTCATCTCATGTACCATATCTTCATGTGGTTGGTTCTGGTGGTGTACTGGTAACCAAACTTTCCTCCTAAACCCAAGATCGCGGGTTCAATCCTGGCCAGGATCAATGGATTTTTTTGGGCGCAAAAATCCTAAGTATGGCTTCCTTCAGAAGGAAAATAATCCCATGGGTACCATGTTGTAGATTTACAACACATAAAAGAACCTCAAACCTGAAGGAAGAGGCCTCTGAGCAAAATTGATTAGCAGTTTCATGTCCTGAATTGAATGGGCCTGAGATGTTAAAAGGGTCAGCTGCCAGTAAAAATAAATGTTAAACACTAGTTTAAAAATGCTATAAATGATGCTGAAAAGCACATTACAGGTATAAATTCACTCAGTAAAAAACCAATTTAGCATGCACCCATTGCTTCAAGAATGAAAGCATTACACTGTAAATCAGATAAACATATGGTACAGTTTAAAATTTTAAGAACTATCGAAATTACACAAATTCGATAATTCTAATTGGAACTAAATACAGAGAAGCTTTTGAAATGTATATAATCAACTACTTGTCGTCTAAACACTCTTATGCTTCACGTTATTTTTTAATCGTATTCAAAAATAACGTGAAGCATAAGAGTGTTTAGATGACAAGTAGTTGATTATATACATATGGTACAGTATTGCTTCCTGTTCACTATTTGGTAACTATGGTGCAGTCATTTCATCGCAACTTTTTCACTGCATAAAATGAAAATGCTTTCATTTTTTGAAATGCAGCTTTCAATGCTAACATCATTTCCACACTCTTATCTTATACCAAAAATAACTTGGTATACTTTTAAGAATAATGGAGAATGATTTTGATATTAGAAATATCTTTATGACCGAGGAAGTTCTAAATAAGATTTTAAATTCAAATGGCTATTTATGCAGAATGAAGACTGATCAAATGAAGAAACTAATCTTAGCTGAATAAAATCACTGTCTCCTTCTACTAATGAATCAGTGCTATTCTCAATATTTGCCACTTTTTTAGCACTTTTTTCAGCAGATACACACGGATCCATTTTTTTTACCACAGTTTCCCATTGTTGTACCCTTGCTCTAGAATTGAATTTCTTATCCCTTCCTTCAATTCTATAATAAGCAGTTTATGAGCTTACGTGTCCTCCTGTTTTGGTTCCAGCTGAGGAGTAGATGGTAACTTCACTGCCTGGTTAAAAGGATCAAATTGACGCTGACCAGCAGAGGATGTGTATCCTGCACCTCGCACTGCTGTCATTGGCCGAGCAACTCCTCCTTCCTTATACTGAAATTTGCATTTCAATAAAGAAAAATTACACTAGCTAAAACAAAAAGCAATGTAATCAATTCATTAATTAAAGACCTTCCTCGAAAAAGAATGTAACATCTAATTTTTTTAAGGAGATTTTGAAAGAAAAACTATGCATTATCAAGATACCATATGCAAGTCAAGTTGCTAAAAGTAAAAGGTGCATTTGAAAAGAGTGGTCAATGGAATAAGCCAATATAAACCGTCAAGATGGCAGCCACAGGTGAATTTACTATGTTCCAACCAATCATCCAAACAAACTCTAAATATATGATGTAAACATATAGATGAAGGATGTGAAAAGGAAATAATTAAAACAACATGGGAAAGAATACATAACAAGAAAGGTGAACACAATTGCAAGAAAACCATTAAATGAGGTTAGTGGAATAAAGGTATAACATAATTAACACATAATAGTATTTTAAAACCAAGTTTTAATTTTATTCTCAAATATTTACTTAATTTTGTAATATTCAATGCTCTTATAACCACATTCTTTCCTTTTTTTGTGTATATCTGATGTTTTAAATGCCTGTTTTTACTACTGGGGCACCACAGGAGATGGACATTGATGATACATCAGATGAAATGACAAATTGAGAAAGCATTTTTTTAAAGGAAGGAAATGTTCCAGGCCTAAGTTTAGGATACGTTCCTGGCATGTGCCATTTATGAGGACTGAGGAAAACCTGGAAAAACCTCATCAGAAAGGATGTTCTTGGCATTGAACCCCAGACCTCCCATTGCCAAGTTAGCACCTTAACAACCTGTCACCCATGGCAGTTGCATAACAGAAACAGATAACATGTTGCCATTCTTGGATATTAAAATAATGAAACATCAAGAAAATCTGGAATTTGGAATATAATAAAAGAATACACAAGTAGATAGTCACATCAAAGCTGACAGTTTTAACCCCACATCGCACAAATATGCAGTTAATCAACAGTTTAACACAATGGTTAGTTAACCTATAAAATTAGCAAAGAATATTTTAATGAATACAAACAAATAGAAGAAACAGCAGTTAAAAATAGTTTTAAAAAAGAACTAGTACACAAAAAGCTGCAGAAATTCAAGAGACAAAAACATATCAAAGAAACCACAACACTTTCAGCAAGAAAAGATGAGTTAATTTTTAAAATTTTCACATATCATCCATGGGCTACAAAAAAGTTTCAGAATATTCTTAAAGATTTTAATATTAAGTTGGTACTGGTTAATAGATTTAATGTTAAAAACCTACTGATAGACAATGTTAATGACAGTATTCCACAAGAGAAAAAATCAGATATTTACAAAATAAATTGTGCAGAATGTGAAAAAATGTACATTGGAAAATGAAAGAGAAACATAGGCACACGGTTAAAGGAACATTTCAGGAACATAAAATACAAGCAAACAGAGAAATCAACAGTAGCATATCATTTTTGGACAGAAAATCACAACATAGTGAATAAAGCAAAATTATTAAAATCAATACAAGGACCTACAGAACTAGCAACTTGGAATAAAGTCTACATCCACAAATAAAAATACAGTATAATGAACTTTCACACTGCCAAGGATGAAAACATAAACTACAAGTTTATCACACTGCCACCAGAGCAGAATACACATTCCCAGAGCTTAACAAATTATCCCATGGTTGAATTTTAGCCTGGCTGATGATGAGAATCAAATGTTCTTGAAACTGGTTCTATATATTATGACAAGTAAGTGAAGAATTAAGAGTGTGTAGTTCAAATAAAGCATACAATAATATCAATTATATGATTGGCTTTATTGTGCAAGTTCCATTTATATTTTAATTAAAGTATAAACTTTAAACTAAGATATAGAAATGAAAATTAAAGGATGACCAAATGAATTACATTGTGTTTGCATTATAAAACTCACCCCAGAGGCTGTGCCTAGTCTCATAGCAGTACCAGGTTTTGGTGTAACCTAAAACAAAATAACAATCTTTAATTTCCACAGAAATATGCTCAATAATTTTCTCAACCAGGAAACATTAAAGACATATATAATACCAAACAATTTATCAAAAATTTAAATGCTTTCCATTTGACAGTATTTTACACAACTAAGTTTTTTCTATATCTTACTTAAACAAACTGGAAATCCTGGGTTTACTTTATGCTGATGATTCAATGGCAACATCTTTTCAGTGATAGGATTAAGATATGCATTATTAGAAATTATGAGACATTACAAAGAATGGGATCTTAAAGTGAATCAGGAGAAGACCAGGAGAAATAATGACATTTAAAAAGGAAATAAACTGAGGAGGGATGAGAAGTAGTTTATGTTGGGGAGGAAGATACAGATTGTGAAGGAATTTTCATATTTAGAAATGGTTCTGAGCTCCTTTGGTCAATAAGGGAAACAAATGAAATCAGTGTTAACCAAGGGTTTGTTATCTTTGAACTTAATTAAACAATTGCAAATGCAGGGGCACTATTGAAAATGGGGAGAGTGTGAGAAGGTGGGTAATGGAGATTTGAAATATTGGTTTAGGATACAATAGATGTCAGAGGTTTCTTTGTTAATCAATGTTTAACATTTCAGGAGTCTGGGATAGAGGATTTCTATTGGGTAAACAAGTTGGGGAAGAGTTAACAAGGAATGAAATAGGTAATGTATAGTTGAGAAAAGGAACTTTGGAGGGAGGTTTTTGGAAACAGATTAAAGTAAGGTGTAAGTATATAGATGGGCAGGTATTTCATTCTATAATGAGGGGGAAGAGGTCATTAGTGTTCTATCAAGAGATAAGAGGGGATGTTAAAAGATAGTTACTTTAGCAAATGTAATAAGTGGGAGAGAGGGGGGATGTCATGGTTTAGATTAGCAATCTGGAGCTTAAGGGGTTTTAGAAGTTATTGTGAGCATGGAGTTTGTCTTATATGTGGAAATTTTTAAAATGTAGAACATATTTTGTTTGAATGCTCAGGAACAAGAGAATGGAGACAACAAGCAATAAATGGTAAATGGTTTAAGTTAAATAAGCAAATTGCAGCAAAGAAAACGTTTGGTGACCTTAGACAAATTTGGAATCTTGGGGAATATTTGTATAGATTTTTTTTTTTGATTGATTTATTTATGGATACTATTTAACAGCTCAGGTCATCAGTGTCCCATTGAACTCAGGGCGTGAAATGGCCGACAAATTTTACTCAGAGGCCTCTCTCTCAGGCTTGAGGTTCTTTTTCGTGCCGTAAATGTACGACATGGGACCCAGGCTTTACTTCCCTTTCGAAGGAAGCCATACTTACGATTTTTACGCCCGAAAAAATCCATCGGTCCTGTCCGGGTTCGAACCCGCGATCTTGGGTTTAGGAGGAAAGTATGGTAACCACTACACCACCAGGACCGACTGTATAGAATTAAGAACATGTGATTATGGTAATGAGGAGAGGGAATCTGTGAGTTTGATTGTGTTTGCCTTGTGTAATTAGTTAGTAGTAGTATTATGATTATATTAGTAGATTAAAATTTAAATATGTATGGATATAAGCATATTGCTAATTTATAATTTTCCCACTGGAACATCTATCACTGAGCATTTTATGTTAATCTTTTGAATTCACGGAATACAAAAATATGTGAGAAAAGGCCATATTTATCAAAGAAAAAAGTTATCTTACTTAAGACAATGCTAATCATCACACATGTGTCATTGCAATGGCAAAAATCAACAAATGGGGATATGATTGCTACCTTATTCCTCTGACTTGGCTCAATCGGACTACCATCTGTTCCCTATACAGAGAAAATTTCTTGGTGGAAAGACATTTTTATCTGATGAAGAGCTTAAATCATGATTTGAGGCATATTTTGCAGTCCTGGAATGAATATGACTTTCTTATGGGATGAAGACTTTGGAGTATTGCTGGACAAAGTGCATTAGTGTCAAGGGAGACTATGCTGAAAAATAAGAATAATTTAAAAAAACTATGCCATTATTTTGTGCTTCATTCTGAGAACTTTTCAAATGACTCATAAAAAGCAAATGATGCAGCCAATGGTTCTCATTGAGGTAACATTAAATACCATGGTCATTAACTCTAATACTTCTACTCGATATTAATGACACCTTAATATTATTGCATACCAAATTATTGAGGAACAGTTCAGTTTTAGTTGCTTTATATCACTAAATAGTGCCAATAACCTGTACCTATTGAATCTTAGTTTTGTTTTTCTCAGCATGCAGAGAGTCTGAAGCTAGCAGGTCACTGATTCATACACATATCAAGGATGCATATTTGTAAATAAATAAACATTCCTGCTGATAAGGACAGTTAGTAGTTACTGTTATTGCACTTCATTTCTGTTTGCTGTAGTTAAAAGATTTAATACAAAATAAAATATTTTCATTTCCTGTAACTTTTAAGAAATAAATCACCTGCTCAATGTATTGCAAAATTTCAAGGACATATTCTGGGGTTTCATTCACTTGACAGATCACAGTTTGTAAAATAGTGCTTAAATTCAAAACATCAGGATGTGAATAGGACAAGAAAACAAGGTGCAGGCATCATGTGCTAATAGAGAAAAACTGAATGATACCTCGAGTATATCACCATGCAATGTTGGCACAAGAAGCAGGGGTCAGCTATACATAAGCACATGACTGCCACGGGTGGCCAAGGTCATTAAGGTACGAACTCGTGAGCAAGAGGTCTGGGGTTTGAATCCTGCCAGGACCATCCTCCCTGGCTGGGGTTTTTTCCAGGTTTTCTTCAGTCCTCATAACTGGCAAATGTCTGGGAGGTACCCTAAACTTAGGTCTGGAACACTTCCTCCCTTAAAAAATATCCTTTCCCAATATATCATTTTGTCTCATGTATCATCAGTGTCCACCGCTTGTGGTGCCTCAGTAGTAAAATAGGCATTAAATACTACTCAAAAAAAAAAAAAAAAAAAAAAAAAAAGCATGCCTTACAGCACAACAACTCAGGAATGAGAAATCACACCTTCTGTGATGAAGTTAAGCATGGTTATAGTACTTTGTATGTTGATGTGAGGAGCTTCATTGTGTGTTCCTGGCTGCCAGCTCTGCATACGAGGAAAAACAATACAAAGATCCAATTAAAAAAAAGGACCAAGTGAATGGTCAACATTTGTGCAAAAAAAAAAAAAAAGGTATAAAACTATTGAAAGGTGAGAGTATCAGACTGCAATTACTTCTTGTAAAGCTTTCTTACCATAGGCCTTCTGCTGTAACTTGTTCTCATAGCCTGCTGGAAAACTTCATCTTGTTCCAGATCTTTGGTACTAAATGCAGGATGATATTCATTATATCCAGAATATAGATCATCCTCATCCTCTGAGGGCATGAAATGGAGACGCTCCATTTTTGTAGTAGTGAACATGCTGGCTGGAAAGTGCAATTAAAAAAGTAACAACATAACATATAATTAATTTTTTCACTTTAATTTCAACTATCTTCAGAAGCTGTGCAATGCTTGAATATTTCATTTCATTTTACTGGTTATTCAGATATTGACTTTGCCATCGAGAAATTACTGTGAAAAGGCCTTGCAACTTGCTGGGTAAAATTATGCCATGGTCTGAGCTGTTAACATGTGTTTTTATTTATTTTGTTTACCATTTGTAATAATTAATATTTTACTCCCATCATATTAGATGTACAGACTGTATGGAAGAAAATAAATATTTGATTAATCAGCAAATTATATTTTATTTTCAAATTTAGAACAAGTCATAAATGAACAAACATTTAAAATTTACCTGGCCACAAGTTCTATTACAGAGTTTTATAAAAGAGCTATACCAGGTGTTTGACAATCTGATATCTGATAACACAACTGCTGCTTAGCTCTGCCCATTCACTGTTAAGTTCATATGCAGAAAAAAGAACATGTCAGTTAAAAGGTTTAATCATGGAGTGGGAAGATTATGAGAACTGTGTTGCTGGGACAGTTCTCCACAAGGGTGGAAAATCAACCTGTGATTTTCCAAACTCTCCGGAATCTGAAAATTAGAAGGTTATTTAGTGTACTGCACTATCAAATGCTGCACTGAAATAGTACTTTTGCCAGCCATCAAAGATTCAGGTGTCCTTGCTTTGTGAGTAATAGCATAGTGGTGAAAGTAGCAGTGGCTTAAATCAGGCAAAATCTAGTTTGGAAGCAGAAAATGACGGCATAAGAAATGACCTTAAATATTAAGCAGATCAATGTACAATCTTGCTCAAGCAAGACCATGGGCTGAAGGTTTTTTGTCAGAATACTGGACATTTTTTAACTCCAAGACTTAATTAGCAAAAGAGAGACCTGAAATGCAGATGTCTACTAAGCATTATGGTAACAACTGTCTTTATGGATGAAAAAAGGTTCAAATGAAAAGAGCTACAACTGAAAGAACTAGAGTGTATGTTACAACTTCCCAAGATGCTTGTGAGAGCTGCCTCAGTGATGATTTAGTGAGGCGTGAGTTACAACAGTGTTACAAAGCTGCATTTCTGCTAAAAGGGAATAAAGGCAACAGTCAATAACTCTCCTTGAGCCTGTTGTGAAAGACTTGAACACCACTTTTTTAAGAATGGATACTGGAGCTTTCAGCAAGATTCACCACCAGTCCATAAGGCAGGGTTCACTTTTAATCTTGGCTTGATAGAAATGTTCCTGATGTTATTGCTACCCAAGAATGGCCCTCTAGTAGCCCTGACCTCAACCTTTGAACTACAAGCTGTGGGCAGTGACTGAGGGTGTTGGTTTTAAGAAAAAAATGACCCCAATATTGATTCTTCTAAGTTATCCTTAAAGGCAGTAGTGGCAGATTTCCCTATGGAGATAGTGTGTGCTGCCACTGATGCATGGTCAATAGACTTAAGTCCTGTATTAAGGCAAAAGGAGATCATTTTGAAAAATATGTGCACCATGTAGAGAATGCATATGAATACTAAGTGTCACAGTCAAATTTTAAAAATAGCAAAGTACATTGTTGCTATTGTAAAAAAAAAACTTTGTAAGCCAGGCTAGGTATTTAGCAGAAAATAAATTTCAAAAACTTGTGAAATACTAACACACTTGAGTTTTAGCATCACAATAGGTACATAAATATAAAAAAAATTAGTAATAAATAGAGAATTGGTTAAGCAACTAAATAGAACCAATTTTCTAAGAATCATTTTCTATGAAAATGTGTCAATTCATTGTCAATGCAGATGCTTCTCTTGATGTGCAGGGGCCGTACTGCCCTACATTTAGGCCCCGGAACAGTAGGCTGAGTTAATAGATATAGTAATAACGAAATAATGCACTATTATTTACACTAGTGATTTACATTTCGACTATGATCCAGTAGTGGTTGAGTTGCTAACATATCCAATGGCCAACATTAGCAAAAACTGGTTATGAAGTGGATTGGGAAGCTACAGTAGTGGCTCTAGATAAAACGATCAATCCGAATCATAGAATTAACACTTTGGGTGCATTAGATAAAGCAGCTGCTGTGTTTGCAGATACAGTTACCTCAGTGGTGAAGCAGCACACTTATAAAATTCCAGCAGAAAGTTCCAATCCATATACTCTGCCACAGAATATACATGATCTATGTAAACAAGCCAGAAGGCTTAGACAGAGGTCTCAAAGACTTAATGATCCAAATTCATTAAGACTAAACTGTGCTTTCCAATGCAGGACAAGATGTCTGATTAGACAACATAGAGCTATGATTTAGGAGAACATGGTTAATAGAATAGATTTAACAGATAAACAACCACGGAGAATTATCCAAAAATTGAGAGGGGAAAGAGACATACCCTTCATGCATATAGAGGCGGATTAGTGTACCAGCCACAAGAGAAAGTCACTGCATTGGCTGATGAACTTGAAAGATAGTACAATCCTAGAGATGACCTCCAGGCAACTAGGATTATAACGCAGGTCTGTGAATTCCTGGATACGGATCTACAGGAAAATGAGCAGAATAGACTGCCAGTCATAACACCTAATGAGCTCAAACGTTTAGACCCCTGTAAAGCAGCGGGACATGATCGACTCACTCCTAATATCCTAAGTGGCCTATACCTAAAAAACATTTTTACATGTGCATTAAATCTCCATTACTTCCCACTAATGTGGAAGGAAGCGGGAATTATTTGCATTTTGAAAAAAGGAAAGAATCCTGTCTTACCTTCAAGCTACCGGCCAATCAGTTTACTCCCAACTGTGTCAAAGGCATTTGAACGAACACTTTTGACCTGAATGGAGCCACATTTTTCGCAACTGATTCCGGAGCATCAATTTGGATTTAAATCAAATCATTCCACAATTCAGCAGTTACTGAGGGTGGTGGAGAAGGCTGCTTTAGGATTTCGAGAAGGCATATATTTTGCTGCAGTCCTGCTTGATATTGCAAAAGCTTTCCCCAATACTTGGAACCATGGATTATTATATAAGTTAATTAATGCCAGATTACTGAGGGTAATTATACAGCTAATTTTTGGCTTTTTATCTGACTGAACCTTCTGTGTTGAAGTTCAAGGACATCGCTCAGATATCAGAAGGATTACCAGAAGGCTGCATACTTTCTCCAATCTTATTTTCGGTACACACGTCAGATTTCCCCACAAAGCCACAAATATTAATACATAAATATGATGGCACAAAAGAAAAATTTTAACTTTGCACTCACTCAGATTCACACATACCTCCCTAAAGTACAGGAATGGAGCGAGAAATGGCGCATGCACATCAGTGGTGATTCACTGATTCACTCTTTTCGAGCCGACCCTCTTCCTTGTGAGCCGGGTTTTTGGCAGCACCTGGCCACATCGTGGCTATATCTGCCGCTCCTCCTGTTACCCCCGAAATTAGACAAGTTTTTATTGGAGTCGAAATTTGACATGGCAAGGGACGGATGTGCTTCCCCTAGTACTTACTGCTTTTGCTAACGCATGTAGTTTGGCTTGTTCGCACACGCGTGATGGGAGGGCATCTGGCCTCCCATCCAAGTGTCGACCACGCCCAAATTGATTTAATTTAACCTGTGGTACTATGTAATACCGCAGGAGTACGTCAACCGTTTGGCGAGGCATCAGCTGGGGTTCACAGTCTTCTCTTACAGTTTGATACGAATTTTGGTTACCAAGCCCGCTTTCGCGGGGGTAGTTTATTGTCATACAGTACCCAGCACCTCCCGAGGAAGGGGATGGGCCCTACAACTAATACCACGCTCAACATTGTAATTGGCGAGCTCTTGATGATTAGTCTATGAGAATGATGTTCTAATGCTTCGTACATTATGCGTGCACAATCCCTAATAGTTTTGAGGACACGTTTTAGGCCGGAAAGCTGGGCAAAAGTTCGAATGGATATCTGTTATGCGTACCAAAAATGCTTCTTATGGCAATATTTTGTGCCTTTTGTAAAAATTGAATATGAGATTGAGCTGCATACCCCCAAACTCGCATGCGTAATTTTATGCGGATTGGAACGGAATTATTCTTAAAAATAGGAGCCAATTGTGTAATTGGTACTCTAGCTTTCGTTCCTTGAATAAGTACATGGTGTTTAAAGGGAAGGCCTTGGTCTAAGGTCACTCCTAAATATTTAACCTGCTTCTTCCATGGATTTGGTTGACCATTTATGTACTCCTTGTTGATCTGGTCTTCCATCTTTTGTGACTAGAATAGCCTCACTTTATTCTCCGCTTACGTATAAACGTGAGTTCTCACACCAGTGTAAGATGGGCACGGAGATAATGAAGTGCATATTCAAGTCTCTTGTGCTGTGCTAGTAACAGCACATTGCAAAATCAGTGTGCCCTCCCCAATGGGGAAATCCGACATATATATGTATGTATGTATGTATGTATGTATGTATGTATGTATATATATATATATATATATATATATATATATATACATATACACAAAATAATGTGAGTGACAATACATGTCCTCCGGCAGCCACTTATTAATTTATGATCGGATGAACGACCTTCCAGCGTGACTTTAAATTTCCTGGGCGATAGATAGCTGTGAACTATTTTTATTGCCTGGCGTGGGATGTTAGCGCTAATCAGCTTATATAATAATCCCAAGTGCCATGTGCTAGGAAAGGCTTTTCTAATGTCAAGCAACACTACAGCAGAAAATCTTTTTCCCCAAAAACCATGTGCAGCCTTCACCACTCTTAGCAATTGCTGGGAAGTGGAATGTTTAGGCTTAAAACCAAATTGATGTTCCGGGATCAGTCGGTGAAACACTGGCTCAAAACAAGTCAAAAGTATTATTTCGAATACCTTTGATATCATTGGGAGCAAATCGATAGGCCGGTAGTTAGAGGGGTGGACTGGGTCCTTCCCCCTTTTCAATATACAGATATTTGCTTCTTGCCACTTGTTAAAACTTTTTGTTAGGTGGAGCATAGGCCGTCTTTGTAGTCGTTTTAGCATATCTGGTGTAACTCTTTTATCATGTCCTGAAGTCTTGTTGACATTTAGGATACGGACTTGCTCCTTCACTTCCTTAGGAGTTATAACCTTCAATTTGGTTTGTTCCTCCTGATCCTCCATTTCCCCGTTCAAATAGTTGCGCACTATTCTAATTTTAGAACGGGCCTGGGGGTCATCGGCTGGATCATTAGTATTTTCCAGCGCAGTGGCCTATCTTTTGGTTCAAAGACCAGCCGACCACGAACACCATGTATGGGGTGCAAATGTTGGCCACCTCTGAGCTTGCGTATCAGCCACCAAGCATTCTTGTCATTTAAATCGAGGCGATTTACTTTATTATCCCATGTTAGGTCCCTATATTGCCAATTAGGAGTCGGACCCTAACCTGAAACGCTCTATATATTCGGCGTAGAGCTGGATGATAGTGATCATGTTGCACCAGCCTGCGTATGGAACGATCTCGCTTTCTCATATCATGTATGTGTTGCGGCAGAGTATATGGATTTTCATTATCCGCAGGGAAATCTATAAGTATGTTGCTTAACAATATTCAAAACTGCTTCAGAAAATTTTTCTACTGCTGCATCTAACTCTGCCGTAGATTCGATATTAGGATTTGGCTGTAGTGCCTCGTCCAAAGTCTCAATTGCGGCATACCAGTCTGTTTCATATGTCAAATTTTCTCTGGGCTTTCCTGTGCTGCAAGCTAACAATTCGCCTAATACCAGGTCGTGGTCTGAGTCCAAATCATGAGTGGTATGCAAATTTAAACAATAGGGTATATATTTGGTAGTAACCAAATCTATGACACTTGGCCTGCAAACCCTCGGTCTTAAGTGTAGGAACATGCGGCCCCTGAATTTCAAAGGAGGCATTCGCATTTATAAAATCTGTCATTGTTGACCTAGTGGGTTTGCTACAGTGGAATTCCATTGTCTGTGCTTAGCGTTAAAATCTCCAGCTAGCAATGCCTTAGGAAAAGCATGCATCACACTCCGAATATTCGCTTCTAAAAACGAACTCCCAGGCAGATAATAGCCGGCAATCAGAGAGATTTCCCGTGCCCCATTACTCATTAGTACCGCACTGCCTCTAAATTCATAGTAGGGGGCAGGTGTTATAAGTGGCCGAATAAATATTGCTACTCCTCCCTTAGGTCTTACAATGTTCTCTTTTCTATGTATAATAAAACTTGGGACTCTAAATGAATGTTCTGAATCTTAAGATGAGTTTCACATATTAGCATCACATCAAGTCAATGCTGTGCCCAGGCCTTCTTTTCGGTCTTAATTCTGTTCGCATTATAGTACTCAAAACGAAATGGTTTGGTGTAGATTATTGCCATTAAGGGTAATCGGAGAATCTGAGAAGGGTACACACTCCTTCAAAGAACATTGTAAATTTGTGTACAGGATCGCAGTCACTGTGGACTGTTTGCTTTAGTTCCCAAAGAATGGGAAGTTAGTGCTCAATAATTTCAGTAAGCCACTCCAGTACGTTGGCGTACCCAGTTAACGCAGCCACAGTTATGAGATCTGTTAATGAGTTCGGAGGTTTATAAGAGAGTCTTCCACGTTTCTGCGTGGGCGCTAATGACCGTAGCAGTTTTGCGCCCTTAAGCAATAATCATCATCACGTTTCTGCTGGCCTCTTGGCAACCTTGGTTGTATCAGCATATGAAGTGCACGTCTCGGGAGCTCTCTGTGCTGCAATAATGCGCAGCCTAGCTGGACACTTCTTGTAAGTTGCTATGTGTGCCTCTTTGCAATGTATGCAAGAGGGCGGTTTTGAGGCTTGCTCGCAGTTAGCGGCCATATGGTTACCGCCGCATCGGAGACATCTCAAAGTGCAATTTGTGCTAGTATGCTGGAACCCCAGGCAACGAAAACATTGCGTGGGGCCATTTCGTGCGTGCACTTGTTCCCAGCGCATGCGCGTCCAAAGTAGGGTCCGTGCCTCTTCTAGTTGACAGCCCTGGCCTGGCACTGCAGCTTCAACCACCAAATACAATGACATGGGTACTTTCGATGCAGGTTTGCCATCCTCGTTGGGTAAGGTCTTTAGCATATGATGGTACAGGTATATCCAGTGGTTAGTGTCAATTCTTTTGGCATTGTTTCAGGATCCAATCCTTGTAGAATTCTTCTAAGCTCTATGGACTTATCAAATTAAAAGTACGATGTTCAATTCCCTTCCTCTTAAGGTACCCTACTACAATTTTGTGGTGTCTTATTTTTCTGCGGCCCCTTATTACCAACAGTAATCGCAGCAATTTCCTTCATCACTGACAAGTAGGAAGGAAAGGAATCTGCGAAGATTGGCCGGATCTTCGGTCTTCTTGGAAGGTTTCGTGACTCCGGAGGAGGGGAATCTGACACTTTCCTACGTTTTTGATGGGACACGACAGTGGAGCCGTCAGTGTCCTTTCTCCGCTCGGGAGTCCGCGTCTCCCGGCTGCTTACGTTGTCCTCTGCCGCCTGCTGTTGAATAGCAGTATCCATCTTGTTGTTGGTTGGTGTAGGCTCTCCTTCTGAAAGGGGAGATGGATCCATTGACGGGGTAAAGCTTCACGCGATTACTGTAGTAATTGACTGTGGGAGTGGGAGAGGGGTGAGGAAAGGGAAGGGTGAAATCAGGTCAGTCAAAGAAACAGATTTGGTCATGTACACAGTGCCACATTGAGGAGCTGCCAATACAGCAGGCCGATTGTGGGCGAAGGGGCCCAAGGCTTGGGAAAAGCCCTTGGCCCATATGTCGCTTCTGTACGACCTGCAGTCTAGTCACAGAGGTCAGTCTGTCTGAAACAAGTGCCTCAGTAACTTACCAGAAGTTGTGCTGTTCTGTGTCCTCTTGGAACTCTCTGTTATTAGCTGAGATGTCAACAGTCCTTTTGGAAGTGAAGAGGGGGGGGGGGGCAGCGCGCTGCCAAGCCCCGAAGCGTGCTCTGCTCCCTGTCACTATATAGCCAATGGACGATGGACAGCTGTAGAAATGAAGAATGGGCCACTCGCTGCTGGTTATTGGCCCGGAGGCGAAGAATCGGCTGCTACCTAGCTGATATGCTCTGCTCAAGCTCCCAAGCAGAAGGTGCTTCTGCTTGGTCAGTGGTGAAAAGAACGAAGCAATCCTTATTACTAAGCGCCGCAGACGAGCTAATCCCGGGGTTTTGCGTCTGCAAGGACAGGTTACCCCGTGGAGGAAACGGGTCGAATACCTCGGAGTTACCTGGATCAGGGGTTAACATTTCAAGCCCACATAAGAATACAAGGTACAAAGGCACAAATGGCCATTACAAAATTGAAACCTTATTTTCGATTAACTGTGTTCCATTACACATAAAGCTAAGAATATACAAAGCCATACTTCCAAATATTATGTTGTATGCCTGTGAGGTTTGGAGCTATACTGCTCCAACACACATTGCATATTTGCAGAAGGCCCAGAATATTGCCTTGAGGAGAATTTTTGACACAGATATCATGTTTCCTCAGTTTTTCCACATGAAACTTCTGGCTTGGATTATATCATCAATGCCATAAGGAGATTAGCAGGTAGAGCCTATGTGCTTTTTGCTAGTCATCCCAATCAGCTGATACGTGCTCTTGGAGACTATAATCCAAGGTGAGGACAAGGTAGAGCAGCACACCCTCTTTCCAAGGAGAAGCTTGGTCCAGGATAATATTAAAGAGCATAAAGAACTCCCGCTTCAGGCAGAAAATTCTGAACAATAATCTTTAAACCAGCTGAAGTTATCCCAGCCAACACCTCGTCAAACTGCTGATGAACTCCTATATTGTCAAAGAAATACGGGTTAAGTTAGGTTGTTTTGGGCATGGTCAACTCTTGGATGGGTGGCCAGATACCCACCCATCGCATAACAAGCTACACTATGCGTGTTGCCAAATAAGTGTTTTAGGCGACACTTACACTCAATAGTACCCTACCCAACATAAAGTATTCTGACAATATAGCAGACTAAAGTGTTTGGAAGATATAGCCACATTGTGGTCAGGTGCTTCCTCAAACCCAATTCCTTCAAAACAGGGAATCGCCCCAAAAAGGATCAGAACAGAACAGTAGAAGAGTTACTTGCTACTAGATATAAGTGCTGCAGCAATGTATATATAACTATTCAGATTATGCTGTTTTTACTAATATGTTGTTCCTTGTTACAAAATTAAGTTTTTTGAGGCATGTTTCAACTTCATTTTATCAATTTTATCGCATGTTGTCTTATTGCGCCAGAAATGCAATGGAACCATTACCATGTGCAAAAGTAAGATATGTACTGGATGAACTATTCAGAATTGTTACCATTAATTTATTATGGAATGATTTTCCCATACATACAGTATGAAATACAGGTCTGAGGTAGTAGATATAATATAATTTTGAACAATGTGCTATCTGGAATCAGAGTCAGATAGAAAAACATTGAGGTCACAAACTTAATTCACCTGGCTACGAAATATATTAGCCAGGAGGGCAATGACAGACATGCCAAAGATAAGAAAACAGCAGCATGAAAACCCTGACAGACCACCACCATATATTTAATAATTAAGCTATTATATGTTGTAATGCTGCACATTCAGTAGTCTGGCAATTAACTCTGTACATTTCCTATCACAGAAATTAATTAAACAGTTTTTTTTTCCTATAAGCTAGACAATTAAGCTATTATATGTTGTAATGTTGCATATACATGTTGCATATATATGTAGTCCACGAATTAATTCTGCACCACATTTCCTATCACAGAAATTAATTAAATATTTGTATCTGCTTACATTTGCAATAAAAGGATTGCTGCAAAAATGTTTTGTATTATTTACTATCTTCTTTCTTTGTTGTGCTTTATATCCCCATGGAGAGGATGCTCAAGGATCATGAATATGTCAAATATCTTATGAAATATTCAAACATGAAGCATGAATATTAAAAAAAACACAATCTATAATACTAAATAATAAGCATGCCATGCAGTTTATAACCATGACCATTACTTAATAAGACTTTTCACCACATTTAGCCTATGCTGACTTAGTTAAATAACATGCTAGTTATGCTGTGCTGTAATTAAAATATTATTTAAAATTTTCTTGGAAAGTTTGTGCTTTCATGAATTACATATCAATTTTAAGAAAGCTGGAAGATTGCTATACTTGTGCACTGCAGAGTAATAACTATACACTGCAAAAGCTTTAATGAATGTGTTCCATCTATTCAAGTCAGTAGCATGCCTAGTAATGTAATTTTGACATATAGGTTTATTTAAAGTTAGCACAGTTCTTTAACAACAAACTCATGAGAGAATATATGCATTCTCTTGCAAGGGTAAGAATATAGAGCTTCTTATATAATGGTCTTCATGATTGTCAAGAAAAAACACCACATAAGATTCTTATTGCTCTTTTCTGCAAGATAAATACTTTCTTATTGTACACAAAATTACCCCCTCCCCCAAAAAAATTATCCCATATCTCAAGAGGGATTGAAAATACTAATTTTAATGCAATTAAGCATCCAATCCAAACTTCTCAGAGAAATGCTGGCACAGCTGAGCGTTGTAACTGTAGTCTCTTACATGTTTCTTCCAATTTAATTACTCTTCAATTTCTAGTCCCCAGAACTTAGTGTGTGGAACTTTCCTTAGGGTGAAATTAGTGTAATAGTTAATTCTAATATATTTATATATATTTTGTCTAAACTGAATAAAACGACAAATTCTATGAATGACTGCTTCGCGAACTAAGGGAGTGCTCTAGGGAACTTAAACGATTGTTTTATCAACTTCTGTGCCATAAAGATCTTATTAGCTCGTTTGAAGATCTTCATATATTGCCCTTATAGTACAGAACTAAACTGGAAGGACCTTACCTAACCAGTCATTGAAATTACTGTGTAAGTTAAGTTCGTTTCACCAGCTAAAGGTATATACATTACTTACTTTACAGTCAGTATATGCCAATCATATACGCACTCAAGACCAACTTGGGTATGGTCATTCTAGTAAAAGATATCTAATTGTGTTTAAATTCGCTCTCTTCTTTTTTTTTGGCTTTTTAGGAAATGTGGGAAAGCAAATATTTCAGAACATATGGACCAAAGTGGCCCAACGTAATATTCATTTCTGAAAGTTTCCCCATAATTTCTTGTTTCTACATTTTTGTGGGGACTGTATAAGAATTCGTTGATTTCGTTAAAGTAAAACTTATGTATATATAGCTGTATAACAGATTTTATGTGCAATATTTTTTGCTTAACAACAAAGTTATCTAGCATTTCTTTAGAAGCTTAAGGGCATTATCACATTGAGAGTGATGGTATACCTGGACAATTCGGAGAAAGTAAAATGGCTGCATTAGTGAGAGCTGTAAATAATTCTCAAGTTGGAAAAATACGGAGATGCGTAACATATAATATTATAAGAAGTGTTTGGAATAAGGACTGGAAGCCTGGACCATATCCTCAAACTCCTGAAGAAAGAGCTGCTGCAGCTAAAAAGTATAACCTTTCACCCATGGAATATGAACCTTATCCCGATGATGGGACGGGGTATGGTGATTACCCAAAATTGCCAGATACATCTGCAGAATCGCGCGATCCATATTACCCATGGGACTTTCCCGAACACAAAAGAAACTATGGAGAGCCTGTACACGTTAATGCCGACATGTACTCAGAAGATCGATATGATATAAGTGGGAAGCCATTGGTTCCTCTTCGTACGCAAGTGTTTGCGTTATTGGGAGTGATTTTGGGAAGCTATGCACTATTTTACGCATTGGAACCCATGCATATGTTTCGACCAACGTTACCTAAGCAATATCCATATAAAGGAGAAGTTCATTATACTTTTGACCCAGAGTAGTACTGTATTCAAGTTCACAATTTATTGTTAACAGTGTATAATACAACAGAACAATACATACGTAGTATGCCATTGTTAGGTGTAACCAGTTTTCGCCCTAAATTTTCCGATGAATTCAAGTATTTTTTAAACTATTTCAGAAAACTTTGGAGTGCAATGCTGCTGCAATAAAATGGAATGACAGTTGTATTAAATTGAATCTTAAAAACACACCAATGTGATTGCCAGGCCCAGTCAATTTGTCATAACTCACTGGGTTTGTAAAAGGAAAAATATCTTAATTTTTCATGTAATTTAAAAATAAAATATATTATTCTGTTTTTGTGAACTTTTTAGCATCTTTTGTTACATCCCTTTGTAGTGAATTTTGCAAACTTCTGGTTATGTAAAGGTGCTAGAAATAGTTTATATATTTCGGAAAGCTATATATTTATTGAATACCAGATGTTGACCTAGGGACAAAATAAAATCTTCACCCACATAATTTGTCATAATTTTGTTATAAAAGCATTATGGTTTCAGATTATTATACATTTTCAAATGAGTGTAAATCATGTGTGAACCATCATAACAGTCAGAGGGTTGAAAGCAAACAGATTATAGCTAGCAGTGAGAGATACATTCCTAGCTGAACTAGTGCCATCATTTGCTGGTCTTTGCTAATATAAGCCCTCTGAGCAAAATTTCTTGGCTGTTTCATGCCCTGACTTGAATGGGATGCTGATGACCTAAGATGTTAAAGAGCATCCGTAAATAGGGGGGGGGAGAGCTCACAGTCATGTGATTAGCAATGATTAGTTACCTACTTTCTTTTATTTCTGATTTTATTTAGATCTTTTTGGGACAGATATACCCCATAGAGCATACTTATGTTCTATGATGCATTTGCTAAAAAAAAAAAATGATAAAAGAGCATTGAGGGATATGTTGCTGCCAACAAACTTGTGGGACTGAAACAAAAAATGAGCATTACAGAAGGAAAGTGAGTATAAGAGTGGAGAAATAGGGTCTATAAGCACAAAACAAATAGCATTTAATGAAAAACGATGTATGTATATATAAACATAGTCGTGAAAAACTATCCCACCAATAAGAGTTGTTTATGTATTAGATTTGTATAACCGTAAGCTGCAGTGACCAGTCAGAATACTAGGAAAGGCAATATAAATTATGGATGTATCATGCAGCTAATTTAAATTCAGCGGCTATGTTACGAGCTGTTGCTATTAGCATCATTAAGAACTATAACATATGTGTTACAAAAATTGTGTATATATATAATATATAAGAAAAATAAAGTAACATTATTAACAATATAACAAATTAACAGTAATTATGATAGAAGAAAAGGATAAAACACTGAGAAAAAGTCACACTTGAGATCATTAAAAAATGGACTCCACGAGTCCGAAATATAGCGATCTCAAGTGTGACTTTTTCTCAGTGTTTTATCCTTTTCTATTTTATATATATATATATATATATATATATACACACACACACAGAGAGAATTACAATTAATTTGAGATAGGGAAACTAGGGTCATGGATATAAAATGTCCTAGCTATGGGCTATTTAATTGATTGCAGTTTAGTGCTCAGAAATTTATACTAAAAACTATCATTAATATTTGTATTAATGCCTTCTTGCCTCCTCAAAAATCAAAACAAATCTGCCAAATTTCAGGGTAAACACATGATTGGCCTGTTTGGATCTCTTTTCCCTCTAGGTACAAAAAAGTTGATTCTTCTGATGGCATGAGTTTAATAAGCTCTAGCCGGTTTTCTTATGTTACTATTCATTGCCTGGTTTTCATAAGAGTAATTGACATACAAAATACAATTGCAAATAAGCTTCATTCTTTTGAGCTGAGTGAACCTTTTTTATCTAGAGACTGACCAGGATCTCGCACAATCCCCTTTATGAAGTGGCAGGATTTTGTCAGTTTTCCTCTCCTAGATAGGTTGCTTTCACCTCAGCTTAAGAGTCCCATATATTTGTCTATTGGACAACAGATGGTTTTTAATTTCCCACCCATATAGTTAGGGGCTTCCCCTATCTACCACCCAAAGGATGCAATCTCTGGGGAGTTACAAGCTTCTCCAAGAGAAAAATATAAACCATCAAAAAATGATAAATTTAAAATTGAGAATGGTTACAATTTTTCTGAACTCACCATGTATATGATTTACGGGCAAGTAAGAGTTTGTGCTATTAGAACTGCCGAGATCTCAGGGAAAGATTCCCTAATAGAAGCCATCCACATCATACTGCATTACAATTCTGTTGATATGCATTTGCATAAACTGGGATGCTTTAAGATGCAAGTAAAAGTCAGTGGTATGCATATTTTGAATTAACATGTTAAGATTGAAAACTTTGACCCTGGGTGCACTGTTTCATATTACTTTTTAAAGCCCAACTATATAGGGTATAAATATTTAAGTTTTTTTCATTAATACTTTGTGTGCAGGATGCCAATGAACTCCACCACATTCATTTCAAGATGTAGATGGTTCTCAGACCAGAAATTTGAAATTGGGGTTATGGACTCTGCCTGCCCAAAGTTAATGTTAAGTTTACAGAACCAACATGCTAAGACTATTATGATATCACTGATAATGGGGAGGAATTGTGGAGCAGTATTCGAATAAAAGTAGGTCTAATGATTTTTTTTTTACGCTAATGTAATGTATGAATATACTTAATCATAAAATAAAAATAAATATGCTTATAATTAAGATCATTGAGTCAAACTAAACACTCTTATTAGCTGCACTTATTTGTTTATATTTAGTACATGTTTCATGAGCCCAGCTCGCATATTGGGCTATGCATCAATTGCTGGATAATTTGTTATGCTATGGGGATGTCTATTCTGCTCTGGAGGGTGATAAACTTAAAAGTTTGTTTTCATCCCCAGAAGTGTCGAAGGTCAATAATTTGTTTCAGTATTTGTAAATGTAGATTTTATCCCATGTTGCTAATTCTGTAGGTTCTTGTATTGATTTTCATAATTTTGCTATATTCACTATGTCATGGTTTTCTGTCCAAAAATGAGAGATGCTACTGCTGATTTCTCCATTTGTTTGTATTTTATGTTCCTGAAATGTTCTTTTAACTTTGTGCCTAATTTTCTCTTTGTTTTTCCAATATAAACTCTCTCACATTCTGCAAAACCTATTTGGTAAACACCTGCTTTTTTCTCCAGTAGAATACTGTCATTAACATTGTATTTCAGGAGATTTTTTTAACATTAAATCTACCACCTGTGGTGCCTCAGTAGTAAAAATGGGCATTAAACACTATTAAAAAAAAACATTAAATCTGTTTTCAGGTGCCAAATTGATATTAAAATCTTTTAGAATGTTTGAAAATTTTTCCATATTTTAAAATTCAAAATTGCCCATAGATATGTGAATTTTTTAAAAAAAAATCTTTGCTTCTTCTCTTTTCTTGTTGAAAGCATTGTGGTTTCTTAAATAAGTTTCTTCCTCTTGAATTTCTGAACTTTTTTTGTGAACTGGCAATTTCTGGACATTAAAATAATGAAGCACCGAGAAAACCTGCAATTTGGAATATACAGAAAGAATATGCACACAAACAATCACATCAAAGCTAATGGTTTTAACCCCAAAGCACATAAATATGCAGTGAGCAATGGATTAACACACAGGCTAGTTAACCTATGAATTAGCAAGGGAGAATGTTTTAAAGAATACAAGCAAATAGAGCAGTGATTAAAAATGGTTTTAAAAAAGAGCTAGCTCACAAATAGTTAAGTTATTGAGTTGCGAACTTCATTGTAATTTTATGTAGAATGATTTTGATATCCATCACATCAAAATCATCCTGGTGGCCAGCATATTTTATGTTATATATTGGCAATAGTTTTGTATGTGTACATGCAAAATGCAGACAAGTTCTTGTGGATCTTATACAGTGCGATCAGTGATGCTTTCCCCTGCAGCACAGGATTTTTTCTATGGGCAAGCCCTCACTCATTTGCCACTAATGGAGGGAGAGCCCACTTGGTTACTTGTTCAGCTAATCGCTGACCCCTGGCTGCCTAATGAGCACTTGCCCATAAATACTCTGGGAGATAACAGAACTGATTGCATGGTAGAACACACTGATATGATGTCTTTTTATTTTACATTAATATCTGGAACCAGAATTCTACCATGTATAACTGTCTCAATTTCTGTATCTACATAACTAATTACATGTACAACATTTCAATGTAAATAAAGAACTGAACTTTGCTCTTTCATAGTTGCAACACACTTTTTGTAATCTTCTGTTATGTATGTACTAAATAAATTAATAGTGGGAAGAAGAAAAACAAACAATTCCTACAAAAAATCTTGGCACTAAACACTTTATCTCCAAGAAAATGAAACCACCTTAAATACTGGAATCTCTTCTGGATTCTCCATAGCAAGTCCTGATATATGTAACTTACATTTTTGCATCTGGAAGATGACCATTCCACATTGCATACTTTTCTCAAACTTTACTGCTACATAAATCCTTTTTAAAATTTTCAGTGATTGTTACTGCATCAACAATAGGCAAGCCCCACTGTTCCAACTTTTTAAACTCTCAAGAATTTCACTGAAATTAGGTATAATATGTGCTGTTCTGTATATGTTTTGTATTCTTGAGTTACAACATTTTGCCTTACATTTTATCTTAAAGTAAAATTACACAGTTTTGAATTTAAAATGTTAACTTTCAATATTGTCTAAAAGAGTATTCTTATAAATTATGTCTGCTAATTATAAAATAGAAAATTAAGTAAAGTCAACATCAGAAGAAAGGTGATAGGTGATCTGACTTACCCCAGTCATTCCAAGAAGCAGATAGCAGAATCAATACCTAATTTAATTTGATCCTGAGCCTTCACTTTACTATGGATGGTAAAAATCTGCTCTCTCGTACCCATAATGTGTTAAATTTCATTGATGCCTACCAACAGAATATAAATGTCTTGAAAGTATTTCACCGAAGTCCCAGAAAAAGTGTAATGTAATATTCACAATGTATTAGTTTTGAAAGCAAAAATACATCGAATATGAGGCAGCATATGAAGAGACATGAAATATGTCAAGATAGTGGAGCATTGGCTGATTGTAAAATAATAATTTGTTGTAGATTTAAATATCAGGAATATTCACAGTGAAATATAGTATAAAATAACATTATTTATAAGGAAATTACTCCAATTTCAATAGTTTTGTTTCACTTGAACATGTTTCGAAGGTTGTTGCCTTCATTTTCAGCATGGTTCCACTGCCAGCTTCCCAGTGTGGTATTAAGCTGTTGCTCTGTGGATTTTATGAACTTTGTGACAAAGTTACTGTTGTTTGGAAGATCAAACTTAACCAAATTTTCCTTGTTTTCATTTATGAGCATATTTTCCCACATAGACAATTCTATGGGTTTTTGAAGAGCTCTTAAGAGTTTAGGTTCATTTTGGAATTTGTGTTATATATATATTTTTTTTTTTTCCCCTCCCAGAAACAGTATGCCACAACTGATTTTTCTGTGCATTTATATTTAACATTTCTCATGCGTTTCTTAAACCATAGTGTAATGTTCCTTTCTGTTTCACTTATATATATTTCATATATGCAGGATTTCGTAAATGCCCAATTATTTTTGTGTTTTGAGTTAGTTTTTAGGAGGTTTTTTAAACTGAATTTGTTCACTTCAGCCAAAATAATGTTGGCATCTTTAAAATTCTTTTGGAATTTTTGGTGTGCCCATGGATGGATTGTAAATTTCCTACATATATGATCTCCTGTGTATCCTTTCAGTGTGATGTCTTTTGTTATTTCTTGAAATTTTTTTTCTCCTTGACCATATCTGTTGTGTAGCCATTTTTCTTTGCTAATTTATGATTTTTCGGTATTCTGATTCGTACCTATCTTGCTTATGGGTTGGTTTGTTAATCTGAATGTGAGGATATTGATTATTGCGAGTTTATGTTGTTATGCATTGTGGCTGTTTTTTTTTTTAATAATTATTAATAGCCTCGCAGATAACAAACCTACCAATAAGCAAGACTGAATATGAATCAGAGTACCAAAAAATCATAGAATAGCACACACAACAGATATCTGGCCAAGAAGAAAAATAAAAAAATTCAAAAAACAAGTAAAAGACATCACCACAATGAAGGGATACAAAGGAGATCATATATATATATATATAAAAATTTACATTTCATCCATGGACACACCAACAATTTTTTGGTTTTTAAAAATGCCAACATTACTTTGGCTGAAGTGAACAAATACAGTTTAAAAACCAACAAAAAAGACAAAAAAAACAGTCAGCCATTTATGAAATCAGTTGCAAAAACTACAATATGAAATATATAGGTAAAACAAAAAGGAACATTACACTACAGTTTAAGGGATCACATGAGAAATGTAAAATATAAACACATGGTAAAATCAGCAGTAGCATACCATTTCTGACTAAAAAACAATGAATTTCAAAATAACCCAAACTATTAAAACCTCTTCAAAAACCCAAAGGGGTAAATATATTCATAAATAAAAACAAGGAAAATTTATCAAGATAATTGTGTGAATGAATCGAACTAACATTCTTTTGCTCCATTTACATGTTTAAATATGTAGGACCAGTTTCATGAACTCTTTGTTCGCATTGACAGCCCATTTTTGACTGGGGGACAAACCATTATGCTGTGGGGATGTGTAATCTTCTCTGGTGGAGGTGCTGTGAACTGGAAGTTTAAGCTTAAATGTAAATTGGAACTTGCACAGTGAAGCCAATCATATTAATTGATATCATTGTATGATTCAGTTGAACGATACATTCTTAAAGCTTCACTTACTTTTCATAAATGTATGGAACCGGTTTCAAGAACATTTGAGTTGAACTTTAGCCTGGCTGAAGATGGAAACTAAATGTTCTCGAAACCGGTTCCATACATTTATGAAAAGTAAGTGAAGCTCTAAGAGTGTGTAGTTCAACTGAATCATACAATGATATCAATTAAAATAATGGAAGTTTTAAGTTTTCATCACCAGAAGTGTTGAAGTTTCTTAAACTATCTTTGTAATTGAAAATTTAGATTTTCTCCCATGTTGCTAATTCTGTAGATCCTTGCACTGATTTTAATAATTTTGTTTTTTTCAATATGTCATGGTTTTTTGTCCAGAAATGAGATGCCACTGCTAATTTCTCTAACTGCTTGTATTTTATGTTTCTAAAATGTTCTTTTAAGTGTGTGTCTATGTTTCTCTTTGTTTTTCCAAAGTAAATTTTTTCACATTCTGCACATCTTATTTTATAAATACCTGCTTTATTCTCTTGTGGAATACTGTCTTTAACATTATCAATCTGGAGATTTTTAATATTAAATCTGTTTACAGGTGCTAACCTGATATTAAAATCTTTAAGAATATTTATTTAAACAAGTAAGTGTGCAAGAGTGTTAGTTCTACTCAATCACACAATGATCTGATATGTGATTGGCTCCACTGTGCAATATTTCATTTAACAATTTTAGTTAAGAAAAATTTAGTTAATTTTGATCTTCCAAACAACAGTAACCTCATCACAAAGTTCATAAAATCCACAAAGGAACATCTTAATGCCATGCTGGGAAGCTAACAGTGGAACCGTGCTGATGATGAAGGCAACAGCCTTTAAAATATTTTCAAGTAAATGGAACAAAACTAGTGAAATTTGGTGATTTCCTCATAAATAATTTGTTGATTTATGAGCTGGTTTTGTTCTATTTCATTTTGTTTTGGAAATGAGCAGTTATGTTAATATTAACTATGACAAGAACTTCAATGTTTACAGCACATTGCGATTTTGCACACATGAGCAGAGAGAGCAGCACAATTCACTTTCACTTGAGAGAGGTTATGAGATTCTCAAGAATTTGGCTGCATTCTCGAGATTCTTAAATAAGATGAATCCCCTCCCTATTTGAAACCTTCAAATATGAGAAACCCCTTAGAACTTTAATGTACAGATACATTATATTGTTATATATCAGCTGTTTCTAAACAATGCATAATGGTTCAGCTATTGAAAACTGTATAGTGATGTGAAGTATTTGCATGTCACTCTGTTCTCTTATCAAAATAAAGTTGTTCAAAATTTACATTATTTATTTATAACTTTCAATACACATTTTATTATAAATACTTTCAAACTTCAAAGCTAGCTCTGTAAAAGTACAAAATAGTTTTCTATGACAAATGTAATTATCTCTGACAGAGAAAGACATTTCATAAGGGATGCAAAGCCACAATGCTTTACACCAAAGAAACGTTATGTAAAATCAACAGATATATAATTAACATTAATCACAGATAATACACTATCGTAAATCAACATTTCATCTTCACATTGCCACAACCAAGTCTTTGAAGGAAACCAGTCTTTCTTTCAGAAACACTTTCAGAAATCAACCTTTCCATTTTGAATATTGAGCAACTTTCCAATGGCAGTCAATTTCAAAATTGGCACCAATTTGTGCAAGAGTACATTTGCAAAAATACATAGAAAAGCAATTTGATCATTGCAGCACTATATATCACTTTAATTTATCACAAATCAAGGTAACTTACTTCATTACACTAATAAGTATAAGAGATCAATGCAGTCTTTTGTGTGACAAATCTGCGAATGAAATTCCAGAGAGCCACATCACAATTCATTTTATAGTATTTGTTCTATAGCACTTATTTTAAAATACTTGCATCATTTATTTGCAAACAGTTTAAGGAAATTATACTAACAACTTTTATAAATAATGTAAATGTTATAAAGATAAAAGAGTTTAATATTTTTGCTTGCTGATTTCTTCAACAAAGGCTGCTTACTGTAAATAATTTAAAATCAATTTGTATCATTTCCAGCTTTCCATCATAATACTTGACCACGTTTTATTGCATGTGTTGTGGATTATTTTGGAGGGATAGATAGCTGCAAGATCAAAAAATGGAAACTAATTATAATTTAAAAATGTTTTGCTGATTAATAAGGTGTTCTACACTTTTGATACAAATTCTTAAACTGTTTAAATGATGCAGCTTTCAAAGCTAATTTCAAATAATGACACTTCTCTACCAGAGAAGTGCAACTTTATGCTCCTTTAGTACTGTATAACCAATTAAGAAGTTGTTTGGCTTATTCGTCACAAGATGACACTTTGGGCCGGAAATAAACATCTCTGATCAACATTGACATAATAGCTGGCACTTGTTTCTGACTATGCTGCCAAGGTATTTCTTCATTATAAGATTCATAATCTACAGCAACACGGCGAGAAATACGGGTCATCAGTTTCAGCAGATCCACTGTTGCTGCATGCTCAAGTAGCTCCTTACATAGACACTGAATAAACCATGTTCCGCTGTCTGGGTTTCTCCAAGAGAAATAACCTGCACACAAAGAAACACTTTAATTGGTGTTCAAATGAAAAAAAAATTATCAATCTTTATTAGCAACGCTAATGCCAAAACTGATAAAATAATCACATTCAATATTGCCCACTGGTTACTACAAATTGACAAAAGTGGTAAATAGTGACATTATTTGCAACAATTTTCCAAACCAAGCCTCTGCTGGTTATGAGAGGAGGAACTTTATTTTATGTACACTTCAAAAGCTTATATTTCAAATTTCAACAGCAGATATTTAATATACTGAAAAAAATTTTAGCAGTCCTTCTTGATCTATAACGTTTGCATCAAAGAGTTATATTTGCTCCTGAAACAATCTTCACACTTTTAATATGCAACTGCTAATAAATTTTCATTATTATAAGGTAGATTCCAAAAGTTTCTGACTTGACATACAAAACTCACACCAATTTCAAAGTGCTGTGGGAGGCAAGATATACAGTTGACCAAAAAAAAAAAAATTCTGTCAGTTTGTGATGCTTAAATTTCAAACATTGCCAACAATTAAATGTACAACAAATAAAGTTATGAATTATTGTCAAGAGTTAAATTGTTTAGCTGGTAAATACAATTTTTTCTAGGGTTCACCAGTATTCCAAAATGTGCAGTCAAACATGCACCCCAAAAATGATCATACAAACATTATGTTCTACATATTTAAACTTAAACTGGGGAACTATGCAACGGCAGTGGCATGAAAAATATGCCAGCAATGCTGATGCTGTGAATGAACAGGTGGTGTAAAAACAATTCACAAATTTCCAGGAAGACAACATTGTTAGTACATCTGCAAAAGAATCCCATTCTTAATAAGCTAATATTTTTTTCTTTTCTCTGGTCAATGACACTATTGTGTAACACACTAATATAATTATTTTCTGTTAATTAATAATATGATATTAACAAATAATAATAATAATAATAACCTTTTTGTAATGTTATACTTTTGTTCTTTTTTGCATCTTTATGGATTTTCTTTTTTTGGCACCCTTTTCTTTCCTTTTTTTCCATGAAAATTGCCTTTAAAACTGCTACCCCTAGATATAATTAACTATGTATCATGACGTAGGACCAAGATTGGTAAGGCATGGACTTATGAGTGGAAAGTCAACACTAAGATTCCTGCCAGACCATCCTCCCTCACTGCATTTTCCCCCCTCCCTGGGCCCACATCAATGGCAAATGTAGGGAAGTACCCTGTACTTAAGCCTCAAAGGCTTCCTTTCAAAAAATTCCTTCCCAATTTGTAATTTCATTTTGGGTGCACCATCTACTATGCCTATGTGACAAAACCAGCTTTAAATAATATCATTAGATGCAACATGATTAATGAAACTAAATTTAGAGCAGTTAAGTTACTCCTTAAATAAACAAATAATTGTAATAAGATGACATCATATGATGTGAATTCATTAATTAGGTATATACTGAATGATATGTTTGAGATGCCAGAAAAGAAAAATATTTTTTACAAATAAGAGCATGTGTTAAAAAGTATCAAATATACAGATGTGTACAAGTTAGACAAACTATAGTAATGCAATAAGGGATTATTTTTATATGGTTTTGTAAATCATTTGTACCTTGTGAATGTCAGACATTTGTAATGAGTCTATTGATAGTAAATGAATTATTATCATTATAATAATTTTTTTAACAGTTAATGTACCATCTCTGAACAGTTTGTTGTTGTAATATAAGCGGAAAGTTTTGAGTGTATGGCATTTCATATTTCAACGACATGGAACCGTGATGCATGATGTGCATGATAAACGCATTTTACATAGACCCAGCAATCTTTTAGAAAGTACTACAACTCTCAGCATGCCCCTTCACATAAAGACATTGTTAAATGAAGTAAAACATTCTTGTACAATGGCTTGATTGTGCCGCACAGGTGGAAGGGTGTGTGATATAAAGATGGAGGAAGACATTTGGCAAGCCATAAACTCAGAAACCACAGAAATTACTCTGCTGCTTGTCAGCAGAGCATGCTATTCCATATCATTGTGTCAGAGAATTGTCAATAGTGTCCAAAGATGTTTTCATATTGCAGTCGGTGAATGCAAGCCTTGATATCTGCAGACAATGCTGGGAAACACAACTTCTGACTACCTGTGTCTGTGTGTGTAAATGTCTGCAAGTCTGTCAATTGTTATTTGTCAGTCTTCAAACAATGAGTCATCTGTGTTAATCATAGTTTCGTTTAATGCCATTGCTGGAGCAGCACCTAGACTGCTTTTCTTTGTTGTTTAAACACAGCCCTCCTTAAATTCCTTGAACCATCAAAGTGCTGTGGATTGTGGCAGAACATCATCACCATATGCCTGCTGCAACAATCTGGAAGCTTCCATGCAGCATATTGCTCTTCACAAATCAACTCCATTTTGTATGTAGGCTATTGGCGAACTTAATGTAGTTTGTTCATTCCCTGTGTACACATGCTTATGTGAACAACTTGTTTTTGTCCACCAATCAGGGCTGATGTATTTTCATCACATTGTTTCAACAGTGTTTCTTTGCTGTGCATGATAAAAAAATATAACTCTCAGCCTTTGTTGACTTGCCCTCATATGTATGTATCATCACAGGCAATAAATTTGAACATTTTCATGTAATAATGTTTTACTTTCTGGCACCTCAAACAGATAACCCTGATTTTAAGAATCATTAGAAATTGACTTTTTCAGTAGTATTGTGCTTATCTGGTCACCAGTCTAATTCTTTGAAGTTTCACAGCTATTGATAAAAAAAAAACTCTTTCTGCATGCTCAGGACCACACTTACCTTCCACAGAACTAAATGCAATGAGAAAATCAGCCTGGGTTGGAATCTTATAAGATAGAGCACCACTGCTGTCTGTCTCTGTCCTACTTGGCCTTCTTGTAAGCAACACACCAGGATCCAGTTTTGTCCCTCTGCAAGCCTGAAAAAAATTACATTATGAAATACTGATTATCATTACATTATTCTTTGTCCTTATGGGCTTTGTTTAAGGTTATTTCATTCATTCTCTTTATTTATTAGCCAAATATAACAATGTTGGCATTTTTATTACAGAGTCTATAAGGGACAAAACAAAAAGTTATAGACACTGTTCTATTAGCATCTAAAATTCTTACAGAAAATACATTATTTCAGTGGCAGTTATTCCATATAGGATGTGAGGATCATCCTATACTTCATAATTTATCTGCATAAATGTTAATTAGCATTCATTGCCCCAATTAAAAAGTAAATGACAAAACAGTGTTACTGAAAAGCACTCAGAGAAGTAAGCTAGTGGTTTTATTCTGAGCAGGTTGACAATTGAGAGGAGTAGCTTGCTTCATCTTACACATTCCACATCGTTGTGCGGGCAAGGTGAGGAGAGAGAGGTGGGGAACCTACCTTCATATATACCAGCAGTGAAACGTTACCATGTGTCCTAAATCTAATGTCTTCTAGTTTGTGAGAGGGTGAATTGGAATCAGTGAGGTAAAAATGGCTTGTAATGCAAATACATCAACATGTGATGAACATAATCAAAGAACTAATGGAAAAAACTTTCAGTTTGTAAAGCCACAAAGAAAAAAGGAACTAATTTCTAAAGGGTGACCTACGCCATGATTACCCTAATTCATTTCCTTAACACGGGAGGGAAAAACAGTGAAACTTAATTTTTATATATCTAAGGAAATACCAAGGTTAAATGGGTGTAGTAATTTAAATAAACTGTTCTGATGGTTAAGTATAATTTTAGCAATATTCTACTTAATGGCATCAACAAATTGGTGCTTCAGTTTTACTAAAAGAGTTTGAAAAGTCAGAGACAAGAATAGAATATTGTGTAAGTGAAGCTTATCAAGTAATGTAGAAAAACACAAGGTCAGAGTAAAAAGTAATTGAGAGTTTATGAAATCTTTAATTAATGCTACCTGTTTTTTAGCACTTCAGAAATTATCTTTCAGAGATCATGATGAGCCAGAAAGTTCTTCACATACAGGAAATTATAGGGAATTGCTAAATTTTATGCACAGAGGAACCCCTATTTACAAAGTCACATAAATAACACTAATAATAGTACTGCTTTTTCCGGAGAAGCACCAATGATACAGAATGACTTAATAGAAGCATATGCAGAAAATTAAACAGGAAATCTTGGCTGCACAATTTGTTGCAGTAATTGTGGACCATAGATATTTCTAAGAAATGTCAGTTATGTGTAGTGTTTAGTATGTTGACATGAAAGGGGAAATCCAAGAAAGGTTCATTCGATTCATTGATATAAGTTATGATCCTACAGCCAAACAAATTTCAAAGATAGTGTTTCAGCATTTAGAAGAATTTCATTCCGAAAATAAATTAGTTGCTCAGATGTATGATGATGCAGTATAATGGTTTTGCAGCTAAAGTTAAATCAAAAGTATCTGCAAGCATTACAGGCATAAGTTAGACTTAGTTTTGCAATATAAACTCTTGTAAAGTATTCTTTTTGTCTTTATCTAACTTTGCATCATATTTTCAAATTCTTCCAAAAGATATGCTCTTAATGAAATAGTCAATGTGAGCTTTCCATTGTGCCATCAAGATGGTTATACAACAATGGGCTTATAGAAATTTTTTATAATCACAAAGACCAATTAATCCAACTATTTGATCACATTGTTGCTAATAACACAGAATTTGACCCTGAAATGCTGTTTTGTGGTATTGGTTCTCATAGAAACCTGCTTGATTTTGAATATAATTTTATGTTGGAAAATTTCCATTTTGGCTTCGGAGAACTGAGATATTCTTTAAATTAATACAGAAAAAGATGGAGAAAGTAAAGGAATTTAAAGAATTCCTTTATCACCTATGTAGCAAATTCAATGTTCTGTGAAATAAGATTAGCCATGTGGCTGCATCAGTTAATTCAATCACAATGCTCCAGAAAGATTTTTTTTTTTTTTGTTGATTTATTTAAGGACGCTCTTTAACAGCTCAGGTCATCAGCGTCCCATTCAACTCAGGGCGTGAAACGGCCGACAAATTTTGCTCAGAGGCCTCTCTTTCAGGCTTGAGGTTCTTTTTCGTGCCGCAAATGTACGACACGGGACCCACGGCTTTACTTCCCTTCCGAAGGAAGCCATACTTAGGATTTTTACGCCCGAAAAAATCCATCGGTCCTGGCCGGGTTCGAACCCGCGTTTTGGGTATAGGAGGCAAGTATGGTAACCACTACACCACCAGGACCGACGCTCCAGAAAGAGGCAACAAATGCATAGTGTTAGAGATTCTGAAACCTCATTTCAGCGACTATATTATGAAATACTGAATAATTTTGTAGTTCATATTGAAGAAAGATTTTCTGATCCACACCAGTTGCAATTTTTTTTCCTTTTAGATTTCATAACTTTTGAGGAGTACATGGTAATTTCCAAACAATGCATCTTCAATCTCTCACACATCACCTTATGGACATTGCTTTGATGGTGAGGACCTAATATTTGAACTTTCTTACATCTATAGTTCACCATCATTCAAATTACAATCAGTCTCAGAAATGATTAGTTAGTACAAAATGAACCCTAGTGAAATTTTCTCACAACTGCCAATCCAAATCAAATTAATTATGACTACAACAGCTTTAAGTGCCACAGCAGAAAGAGGTTTCTACTCTGAAACATATCAAGACATACAGCAGAAATTCAACAGCTCAAGATTGTCTCAACGGATTGTCCTTAATATCCATAGCCTTATTTAAAAAACAAAAAAGTGCCACAATTTTCATGACGCAGTTACAGATATTTTTGCCACCATGTGGAGACAGGAGGATTGAAGTGCTCTACAAGTAAATAACATGTAAGTTGTCATCATCATTCTTTTAGGGTATATATTGTAGCTCTAGTTACTAATAATTTGCTCTCTTCACAACTTCATACTACATGTCTGAAAAACTAGGAGTCACCACTGCACCATTTATTAACCATCCTATATCTATAGGATTAATTCTTTTCCTCAAAATAATTCAACACTAATTTTAAGTCAGTGCTACTTTACCGACATGAAAAAGGAAAAAAACAAAAGAATCTTAAAAACATATACAAGTATAATATAATAAAATATACAAATATTTATAAGCAAATGTTTGGATGTGATTTCCGAAAATATTCTGGGCATTACAGATTACAAAGGTTTGAACTTTAAAACTTAATACACCAATTAAACTGGAACCTCCATAGATCACATGGAAATTACTCGACCATTTGCTGTGGTGGTGATTTTGGTGATCATCATCCTCTAGACTTTTTTTAAACACTGCAGTAGGCTTTTAGCCTATTACTGCATCCTCTACCTTTGTCTTGAGTACAGTATTGTAGGAGGGCATGTGATCAGTACCCTGCATCCCACCAGTTGCCATTATGGAGCAATTTGATCAGAGGTCACTATCTATCAGACAGCTTCCCAATTGTGCTTACAAGACTACTTTCCTTACTTAGAATTTGGGCCAGTAGGTAGCTGCTGATGGACTGGGAACTAGGAGGCTGAGTTAATCAAATTGGAATATTTTGATTGAAGTATTAAAGAGTTAAAAATGTTACAAAGATATTACTAGTTACATATTTGTTTATTAAATTTTGATTGGAGTTAAAGCCTTCTGGAATTACTGAAGGCACTGATTCTATTTATTATTATTTTTTGTTTTTTTTTTTTTTTGTTGTTCATTTTGTTATAAATACTTTGTATGCTGATATATGAACAATAAATTCATTCAGACTTAGAATATTTCTAAGCAAGTACCCCAGTTCCTCTCAGTCAGCAATATTAACCACTACACCAAGGAGATGGTAATAACAATATTAATAATAATAATAACAACAACTACAACATAAACCAAAGTTTATAATACCAAAAAGGGAGATCCCTGATAAAATCAACATGTTTTTCTGATTAACAACCAGACAGCCTTCAAGTTTTATGAAATGTTTACTTGCCTAGCAATAGAGTCTCTTGTTTTACTGGATAAATAATATTTTTAGCTTCAGCCAATACCTGGGGTATTAAAGTTGAGTATCTCCTCATGGAATTGTGTCGAATGCAGCATACTATTAAAGCAGGAGATTTTATCAATGTTATTGCTGAGGCACTTTTTGACCTGCAGGGCTAAGGATACCATGGTAGTAATACCAGTATACTCCTGAATTTTTTTTCCACCCCTTTTTGCTACAATGTTAAGTATTTTAATATAACCAATTGAGGCTATAATTTAAATCAAAAACAGTCAAGTTATATATCCCAGAAATGCAATAACCAACAAATTATTTAAAGCTTCAATTGCTATTTGTCAAAGCTTACTCTTTGTTAGGAAAATTCATGACAGTTTCAATATGAACATTTTACAAAGCAGTCTTAATAATATTTCCAATTGAACTGTTAAACACAGGATTAAAATAAATGGTTCTAAGCATAAGGCAATAACATTTTGTAAAAGCCAAGAAGAAATTAATCTGTAATACTTAGGAATTTACTTAAGTTCTAAACTTGCATGGGATAAACAAATTGATAGTGTTACAAGGAAAGATGGTGGAAGTTACAATTTGTTATGAGAATACTCATTAAAAAGAGCTAGTCCCAAAATGAAAGAAATAGCTTATTTATCATTAGTTCGGCCCTTAATGGAGTACAGACCAGCTTATTAGGATCCATACAGAATATATCAAATAAACATCTTGCATAAAGCAGTAGGGCAGCTCAGCAAACCTCGGCTTGGAATGTCACTAAACTTTTAAAATTAAAACCCTATAAGATAACTGTAGTTCAGGAATTGCAACCATGTGATGTAAATGATTGCTCTGTTGACCAGAGTTTCATTTTTTTCATGGACTAAGTATGGTCATGAATCCAAAAGAGGGCTCTGTAGATATGAATGTAATTAGTGTTCAAATTGAAGCTTTTTCCAGACTATTTGAATATTGTTTAACTCCATATTGTGTTTAATTGACTACCTTTGTTTAACTTGTTTATATTATTATTCAAGCTGATAAATGAATGTAATTAGTGTTCAAATTCAAGCAAACTATTCCCAGACTATTTTAATATTCTTTAACTCCATATCATGTTTAATTTACTACCTTTGTTTAACTTGTTTATATTATTATTCAAGCTGATAAGTGTTTAAGCATAAATATACTGAATTGTATTTGATAAAGCTAATAATTTTATATATGAATTTAACTACATTGATGTGTATTTAACTAGAGTGACATGTTTTTAGTTAGGTGAAATGAAGTTAATTAAGTTAATATGCAGTAATTAAATTGACATGTATTTTATTAGAGTGATGTATTAAACAAGGCTGATGTGTATTTAAATAGATTGACATGTCTTTAGTGAGATGAAATGTAGATAAATAAGTTAATATGTACTTAATTTAGATATATTTAACTAAATTGATATGTATTTAATTAGTTTGACATATCTAACTTGTGTATTTATGCATCTAGTTAGGTAAAATGTATTTAATTCATTTAATACTATAAAATTAAGTTAACATGTACTTAATTAGTATGATGTATTTAAGTAAACTGACATGTTATTAGTTAGGTGAAATGCATTTAATTAAGTTCATATGTGTAAAAGTAAGTTGGTAGTATTTAATTAGTATGACACATTTAACTAGATTGACATGTTTTCAGTTAGCTGAAATGTATTTAATTAACTGCATGTAAATATGTGTAAATTAATTTGACATGTATTTCAATTATATTGATTTATTTAATTCTAGGCTGGCACATATTTAAATTAAATAGTTTCTTTTTTAAGCATTTTGCTGTAAATAATCATTGTATTTCCATGATTCTTCACTGCCACCAGGTGTAAGCCTAATTACAGTTAATACATACAAGTTCTATATTCATTTATAACCTAATATTTATGCTCATATTATTATAAACAGCTGTAGTCAAAAAAATTCACAAAATTATTCTGTACAACTTAAAAATCATCCTGTGGACAACCCTGGAGATGATAGCTTAATATTTAAAAATTACAACATTTTCAGCCATGAAACAAAATAAAGGAGAAATTTCCAGAATAAAAACTATGCAAATGTAAATTATCATTCTATGCCTAAACAAATAGGTATAAATATATCAAATCTTCTCACCTGAATGATGAATATTTTGGGCTTTCCTGCCAAAGATGTGCATTTGTTGGCCGTGAATGGATCCCAAAGCATTTCTACAGGATAAGGAACGTCTTTTGAGTGAACATAGGAGGAATTCACTCCATGTGTGAGCAGCACCACCATCAAACAATCTTCATCTGTGTGATCTTCCTTTGCCACTGTAATGAATCAGAATATTTTAGAAAGAAACATATAAAGTATTCAGATTTAATACTGAAAACCTCAATTAATCAAACAATCTGACCAAACTTATCAATCTCTACAAGTATTAATTTTTTCTTGTCCCTTTTAATTTGACAAGTGCATGGGAGGGGAAAAGTTTTTAAAAACCAATAATAATTCAAAAATTTTCAAATTATACTTGTGTATGCAGATATGGGATCAACAACACAGTTTCTCCAGTTCTAAAATTTTTTTACAATTTTACATGTCATTTATAATACAGCTTAGTAACAGCTATAAGGATAAATTATCAATATTTATAGTTGCTATACATTAAATAGGTAATAAATGAATGTATATATATATGAATCTTTGTCTGGGGATAAAAATGTTAACATCCATAAGGGCTACCATATTTCATATTTATTTGACAATGAAGGACATATACAATAAATTTACAATTTACCAATATAATAATAGTTATGTATACATGTTATATATTCCATATTTCTTAAACCCCAGTAAACCTTAACCCTTGATTGTTGATATTATTGCAGGCTCTTTGCACTTACTCTTACACCACTCTCTTTTTCTATTATACTTATTTGCTACCTATTATTTCAATAACTATATTTGCCATTACAATTGATTTTATCCATTTTTTTCTTTACTTACATAAACCCCAACCAATGCATACAGAAACATTTTTTTTGTATTTAACCAAAAAATTTAGCAACAAATATCGGGACTAGCCATGGCAAACCCACTTTCTCCATTTCTGGCAAAGTTATTTATGAGTTTTATTGAAACATACATCATAAATGATTTTCCAACAATTTTTAAAATGTGGTACAGATATATGATGTATTTACAATAATAAAAAATAAATATTTATAAGGGAAATCCATAAAATTCACCATAGAAACTGAGAAAATGAAAAATGTCCAGTTTTAGGCTTAAAAATTATTAAAAATGCAGAAAAACTCATTATACACAAAGCACACATACAGATAACTACTTAAAAAGCAATAGCTACAATCCAATTCCAAATAATTATGGCATGTTTAATAGTTTGATACACAGACTAGTTAATTTCCTGCTCACAAAAACAGAATACAGCACTAATACAATAGTTAAAAAGATTAACAAATTCAAAAGACAAAAATGCATTAAAGACATTTTTACATTTAAGAATATCAAAAAGCATGAAAAATACAGCAGATGCACTTATTATCCAGAATATCATCACAAGTTTCGGAAGATCTTCAAAGAACATGGATAAAATTAGCACAACAAAATAAATACAATATTAAAAACATATTAGGTTCTTTGTTGAAAGATAGCATAGCACCAGAGAAAAAATCAGGCATATATGCAATAGAGTGCAATTTAAAATACATAGGAAAAATGCAAAGATATTTGGAAACCAAACAGAAAGAATATTTTAGAAGTGTCCAGATAACACAACTGGAATAATTGGCAGTAGCAACTCACTTTTGGAAATGCAACTATAAAATTAAGCAAGAAGTCATTTTGTTAAAAGAAATACACACTCCAATAGAACTATCCAACATGGAAACTTTTTTTACTTCTTAAAATTCTAGAAAAATTAATGCATTTCGATGTCCCACCTCTGGAAGAATTCAGCAAATTCTTATCCCAGCCAACAACTGTTGATAGTATGCAGTTCAGATCCAGCCACAACCCATCAATTAACCCAAATTTTACCAAGCAGCCAGTCAACAGCTGAAAATAGGAACGACTGTCCCAAAACATGTAGTAATTAAAAAACCCTGTAAGTGAAGTTCATCTTAACATTCAACTTTCAGTAATGCCGTAATATTTCAAACTTTAGTGATTATGAGTATGAAGAGTTTATTTCACATATTTTTGCATATATTGGGCATTTCTGCCCATAAAGGTTACTTAGCATTTTTACACCATATTTTCAAGATTTTGTCATATAAATCATCAAATTTGCATGACTTCAAATAAAAAAACATAATTCATAAAACAAAATGTGCAAGTGTCATTGATGTTTCTAATAGATTTGACTCAAAAACACATTTCCCACTCACAAGTTGTAAGCTCTTTCCAGCCAATAATAGCACAAAATGTGCATCTGCTTTTTTTTCTAGATATTTTGAAATGTGCTTTTCAATAGTTTGAATTTCACTTTTGAATATTGTAGGAAAACATTAAGCTCTATATAAAAATGAACTTTGGAAAACTTTCCAACTTTATTTAAGAGTCTAGAAACTAAAAGGAACATCATTTTGTGAACCAGTAAAGTTATAGAATCTGTAAAAGCATTCATTTCCAAAGTATAAGGGTCCAATGGTGAAGCTGTTAAGTTACACTCAGGATATGGTGCTAAAAAAAAAAACTGTTGGTACAGAATTTTATTCCAAAAAATTTTGAATAGCTCACACTTGGACTTAACACACATGTTTGTGCATTTGTATTTTTCCCAGTAACATGATGCAATGCACAGTGATTATTTTTAGCCTTGAAAAATATCCTTACAGTTAGCAGTCAAAGCAAGAGTTTAAAATCTTGAGAAATTATTAATTGAATTTTAAAAGTCGATTACATGATTTGATACAAAATTGAATATTGCATACTTTTGCATATTTGTTTTTGTTTTTGCTTATTTCAGGCACATAAATTCTAGTAGGTATTTCTTTAATGCTAGTTACTGAGGAAGTTTACTAAATTAATGAAATTACTTTAGTCAGCCATCTACTTTCAGAATATGATTCACAGTATCATCATTCTAGGTATGTTCTGGCTTTGCTGTATCTTTATCTTCTAGAAAATCTTGTACAATAGCCAAAGTGAGAATATGTGTTATTTTTTGACCTAGAATGTTCACTTTTGATACATGCATGCATAGTTTATGATGGGCTCTTGCATTTCACTGATTCTAATTTTATTTCATTCAGGTATCATAAAGGGATATATATTATTCATCTTATTATGAACTTAATAGAATGTTAACTCTGGTTTTTTGCAAAATTTTTGCAATTCAAGGAATTTTTCTATGGCATGCTATGCCATGTCACCCACATTTACTATTTTAGCAATACAGAATTAAACTTGCATTTATATGGAAAAAAAAGGTATTAAATCACATGAAATAACATCTCCATTGGCTATAAGACAAGTTCTCAGCATCTAAATATAAAACCTTGATAGTTAGCCACCGACTGTGTCATTTCATACCATATTAAACATAAATTTTATTATGATTACTAATTAGATTAATCATTTGCAGACAATCTTTATTTTTAAACAATATCACTGTCTGAATATTTAGCTCTTAGGCTGACAAATACAAGAAAATTATTTTATTCTGATCATTAATTTAAAATTATTGAATGAAATATAATTATAATAAAATCTAAGGCATTTTTCAAAAATATATATGATCTAGCAAATCTAATGCTATTCCATTGATCAAAATGACTGCAGCCCTTCAGAAATAGATATAGTGCATATTCTTGATTGCAACTTTAAAAAAACTTTGAAACAAAAAGTTTCAAAAGACTCTGAAACTATGCATTTTGAGATACAAGAACAAATAACTGCAATAGATTTTGATAATATCTTAAAATAGTTAAAGGCACATATTATTCTATACTTACATTCATCTACAACATCTCTAATTCCTGAAAATAGTAGATTGTCATATACGACAACCTCAAATCCAAGGGCAGAACATGTATCATGTAGATTCTTAACATCAACATCTGATCCACTTCTTGCAGGTACTACATTGTGTTCAAACTGATCATGATTGAAGATTACAGCTTTGCCTCGTTTACGATGGCTCATATTATACTCCTCTGCATCTTTTTCTACAGGCATTGTTGCCTTCACGACATTTTGCTCTACACTAAAAATATAAAATATAAAAATGCACTTATTACATACTATTTTACTAAAATACATTTAACATAACAGCATAAATCATTTAAGCATACAAGAGAAAGAAATCTCTTATGTTAAGTTTTTACATTGTTTTTAAATTACATCAAAATTACATTTATTTTGCATTAATTCTATTTCAGAAGAGAAAAAAGATAGTTCCTATGAAATGAACTAAGATTTGGAAATATTCTGCAGGAGAAGTAGGGGTTCATTACAGTTATACTTCAAGAATGGTCAATTCTTCTAACTATTTTTTTTTTTTTTTTTAAAGGATTTTCTGCATAAAAGTTGAATTTGTCAAAATTATCTTCTTTAATGATTTTAAAAGACATCAACCAGAAATACTAAAGGATTTGAATCTAGATTTTAGATAAAAACTATTAGAAAGGCACTTAATTGCAAATGCTGAAGGTGGATATTGACCAGCTATAATATGTGCTCTCTAAAATTATCAAGGATAATATTAGACTTCT
>CM060831.1:25532500-25577500 GCA_030762175.1 Metallyticus violacea | reverse complement strand
CAGTTCTTATATACAGCTTAATTACAGTTTGTGAATCATAAAAACGAACACTACAAAGAAAGGATAAAAATAACATCTATCAGTTTCAAAGTTACCTACTTTTGATTAGTTAGCTCTCACAGACTTGAAAACATGGCATGGTTTGAAGTAAAAGTATTGAAGAACAAGCTTTCAATACAGAGTGAATGCAGGAGAAATTATTGATTTGAAATGGAAGTTTCAGTGAACGACATGGGAATCAAGTAACACATATTAAATTCAAATAATTTTAAGTACACCTACATAGATAAGGAAATGTCTAGAACAAGAATCACATTCCCACTTTCATATTTTCTAAGTAGAACATCACTATTTATTTTACAGCTATGTATGCTACTATGGTAGCTTGATTATAACTTAAACAAATTCAGAGAAATGCCAAATATTATTAAATAACTCTGGTCTTTGCTATTTTAAAGATATTATCTTTTAGATGATAATGGGAAAAGAAGGGATGCCTCCAATAAGGTTATCAATTCAGAATGTCACTATCACAAAAACAAATGTTTCATAATAACATTTTCAGGACGTGGAGATACTAAACATTCCCATATTTAAATTTTACTGAAAGTAAGAACCACATAAAAAGTCCTCATTATAATAAATTTATTTTTAAATGCAATGAACCTGTTCGAATTTTTTGATCTTGCATAGTTAAAAACTGTAAATTAAATCTGTATAAATTATACCATAACTGTTATATTTTTAGTATTTTTGCATTGTATAAAACCTTGCAAATATATACTTTATGACATCATATATTTCAAAATTCTCTTACTAATATAATCGACATGCTACAAAAAGGTATTTGTATACTATTGATTCTTCAATTTTTCTAGGGTTATTTTTCATTTCACATTTATTATCTGAATTTTTAGAAGCTGGTGCAATATCACTAGAGTTTGTTTATATTAACTAACTCCTTATTTCAGTTCAAATATTTTGTGAGTAAATGTGTTTTTTTTTTCTTATCTTTATTCGGTTTGCACATTTAACTTGCAGGATTTTATTTTAATAGAAATGTCGTTAGGCACATTTAAAACCTTCCATTTGAAGTCTGCTGCTTACCAGGCGCGATCCTTCCTCTCCCTTCGCCGTTGCCGGCATCTGGCGCGTACTACAAATAAAATACATGAATTCTCTATACTGCCCTTTCTACAAATGATGCTGGAAGTGTTGCCAAATATTAGGTCCATTGTTTCTTAAAAATATGTATAGTGGTTATTTGAATTATGGGCCACCTGAGAGCGGCTATTTAATGCGGAAATTTAGCCGCCGCTACCGGAAAATGGGAAACACAGTTGCCCAGGTAAAGTTGTATTTTTATTTTAGTATTTATAATTTTATTGAAAACATAAAATGATACTGTATTTAAAACTCGTAATAATAAAAATTAACCTGTGTTATAATAGATCTTAAAAATGACGCCCCTCAGCGAAAATACATTACCGACATCTACGCAGGAAAATTCCTGTATTTTATCTAACATTTCATCCGTAAGAATATGGTGGTTATAAACATGCTTCTTGTCATCAAAAGACCCTGTTTCTCGTAACTTTTTGACAAGTTGGCGAACAGTTTCTCTACCTGGAACACGATTACCAGTATAGTTTCTTCTCTGCAAGAATCTGTTTTCACGTATGTATTGTTACATAAAAACCCGTTCAAGACTTTTTATGTAGTAGCGCAATTGATGCACATAATGAAAGCACCGAAAAAAACCACTCGCTGACAAAGCCTCCCTCAAACCAAATACAATCTGGTACCTGCATATGCATATACGGTCATGAGTGCTCTGCCATCTGTAACCCAAATAACTTCACTATAGATTGTATGTCTTATAAAATGGGCAATATTTTCAGCATCTTCTGTAAGAAGGGCGAGTTTAGAATTAATTAACGTTATTTGCAGTACCTAGGTTTTAAAAGTGAAGCTTTGTGGCGCCATGTAGGATGGCGTCGTGCGTGTGTGTGGGGGGGGGGGGAGATCGCTCCGATAAGCGTATGAATTGCGAATGAAAGGTTTTAAATGTGCTCCACTGTATATTATATTCTAAAATTTTAAATAGTTAAAAAAATGTTGGAAAAAATTCAATAATTAAAACAGTGAATATAAACTATATAAGTTCCTTAACCTTAAGGAAGAGTAAAATGACCCATTATGAAGGGGTTAGAAAGGAATTTAGTAGTGACATATGCAGGCCATATTTCACTTTCTAACTTATTTGGAGCACTATGGTTTGAATACTTTGATATTAAATTGCATTCAAACTGTAGAATGCAATGTTAAGAAAAATTAGAAAATTAATACGTAAATTCGGTAATATTCAATTTACTTAGTTATCTGCAGTCTATAAGGCATATAAGTTTTAATTACACATTCAAATTAGTAGTTGTTTAAAGAGATTTAAAAAAAAAAATAGATTTAAGAAATCAGCACTCCAACTAGAGACTAAGAATCTCTTTTTTTCCTCATTTTCTAAGCCCTTTCCTCCCAATTCTTACTATGAATAATCGAGAGTGTATTTTTCCACTGAGGCTACCAATAGCTCTGTAAAGTGACTCGGTAAATTTTAACAAAAAATAATGTTTTTGGAATTTTAGTTTCTGCAGCATTGTTTTAACACCTCATATCAAACTCTTGTTAGTCATTATTAAATTTGTGAATAAAAAGATTTTGTTGTAGGAAATTAAAAATTGTGAGAAATATTCAGGTTACATTAAAATGTGTGTTAGTAATCAGCCATTTAATTCGTTTTACTCTTTACTTTTTTAAAAGTTCTTACCTCACCCCCATTGGAAGAGCATCTGTAACGTCAGCTGTCTGTGGACGTATGAGCCAGTCTGCAGGTGTCTCTGCAGCAGGTCCTGGAGTGCCATATCCAGAAGAGCTCACAGACATTGCTCTAGGACTGGGCTTTTCTGGAGTTATGGAATGAGATGTTTCTTCTTGAGCACCTACGCTGTCTATCACATCCGAAACTCGTCTAATTCTTGGTTCTACAACTGTGGGTTTTTCTAGTAGATCACTCTCTTCCATCTCTTCAAAAACACTGTCCTCTCCACTGCTTCCCACATCGGAATCTGCTACTTCCTTATCTTCCTTATCTGGCTCCTGGGTGTTGAGATTAAGTTCTACCTTAACCTCCATTGCACTGCTGCCCTGAAATAGTTCGTATCTTTATCAGCCTCAACAACTGCCTCATTCTGACACAAGTGAAATATCTTAATAGTTTTGTCTTGACTTATAATTTTCAACATAATATTAACCTAAAAAAGAAAATTACAAATTACAAGTTCTACAGTGCTACAATAAATCAATTAAAATGTGAATAGTGTTTTCTTTAGTGAGCTTTAAAAAAATTGAAGACCAAATGTAGTGTATATATATAAACTGATGAAATGCTCGTTGTATTCTCCAGTCTATATCAGTATGCAATAGGATATTAAGACATTGAACGTTTTCAGAAACAAAGTTTCTGCATAAAGGACTTATTGTGCAACCTCATAGGGAGAGACGTTTTCACAAAAATCTATTCCCTGAACCAGTTGCTGTAAGTTGGTTCCAATCCCCGTTTCTCTAGATCTCCCCTGCTTATAAAAAGAGTAAGTCTCTTTCTTACCAGGAACGAGCAATTAAACGGAATATGCGAGACACTCTCCTCGTTCTGTTTGCACATTCTACAAAAGGGTTCATCTTTGTACAATCATACTTTACGCAGATGCTTTCTAAAGTGACCATGTTCGGTAATTAATGCAGTTACTTTCCTTATTCCCCTTCTGTCCAGTTTAAGGAGAGGTGGGGAAAGAGTGTTGCTTGGACCAAAGTTCAATTTCCTAGCTTGTTTTTGTCCAAGTTAGGTTTATTACCTAAGTTAGTGTTTTTCCCCAATCCATGTTTTTGTCGCGGTCTTAACCGTGCGTGCCTTGATTCCAACCACGGGTTCAGGGCCGACATAGTGTGTATCAATATCCTTTTATGCCAGTTGATCTTTTTCATTTCCATAGACGCCCGGATGCTCCGCCTGTTACAAAATGCCAGGGCATTTAGGCATTCCCAGATCATTTTAGATTTTACCTGGTCGGAAGAGTGTGCTTATAAAGCACTTTAGCTATCTGTGAGGATGAGAATTCGTTTACCATGGTAACCTTTCTCTAGTTCTCTTAAAGCATAGTTCAGGATAACAAATATTTCTGCATGGAAGACAGCATTATTTTCAAAGGTGTATACCAAAACGGTCCTTGGAAATACGCCATATATGACTGCGCCCGAATGTTTTCCTATACGGGATCCGTCGGGGAAACACCCAAGCTGGTCGCGTCCCTTTTAGGGGCCATTCCTTCTATTCAGTATTCTCAGACCGAGAGTTAACTTATATGGAGGGAGAGAACAGTATTGAGAGTTCATTAGGTCAGATCCCATACCGCATTGAAATATTCAGTACATTTAAAATTGAGGCATGTCCAATTGTTGCATAGCTATTTCTCCAATTTCTAGCCACTGCTTGTAAATAAATTTCCATGGGAGGAAATCCTAGCAGAGACTCCAATGCAGTGATTGGAGTACCTCTGAAGACTCCTGTAACACGTAGACATGGTAATCTCTGTAGCTTGGTAAACTTGCCTGCTATAGTAATTTGTAATGTCGCATATTTTGTGTGCATGCCAGCTTTCTGTGTTTAGTTTTATTTTGAGCTTCTTGTGTCTATTTGCAATTCTTAACAAGCGCTTTTCATTTTTCTTTAGTGGTGTTTATGTTTGTACCATTATGTCAACGAACTGTAGCAAACAGCTGTGGATAGATGCGTTGTATGATGCAGCAGAAACATTAGAATGAAACGGCAAATCAAACGTGCTCCTTTTGAGAGGAAAGGGAGGAACGTTCTTAAACCTGTAACAAAGACCTCATTGACCCCTAATATGACCTTTTGCAAAGTAAATGACAGATATATCAGGAATTAAAAAATTGTAACTAAATCTTGCTAAAAACAAATATTTTTATAATAGAAAAGCAAGCTGCACCACGCCTAACAGCCGTAGTTATAGTATCCAACAACACTCGAGTTTTATTTAGTAGCCTTGAACAGCAACTACAGCAGCCAATAACAAAGATTTAAACCACATGTCTTCCCACGTGACTGAGATCCCTCCTTCTGTTATTATGAAGCGGCACACTGAATTCCGATACGTTCGCCAAATGACGCTTACTGTATTCATCGTTTTAATGTATGCATTAGGGATTCGGTATTGTCTCCAGTTGTTTTCCACTTGGTAGTTTATCTAATCAACTGAATTAAATTTTTACCGAAGGGTATGGGGATATCCTACTATTCAAAACTCAATTTGAAGTTCATTTAAAAAATTTTACGTTTAATTTTCCAAATATTAACTGCTATGACTTCAAATGCTGAGGGTTTTCTGAAATAAAATAGCGTCTTATATGATGCTTGTCTGAAGATTAAAATTTGAGGGAAACAAAATCGATAGATTGTTTAGGAAGAGACCTACAAAAACAAAAATAGCCTACAAACCGTAGCGAAAATGACATTTTGGATTAAATGAAGCAACACTGTATTAGACTAGCCAGTCCTGAACCTCGTACACTATTTAAATGCCATGATCCTTTAGAGGGGCAGTGTTTACACATTAATAATATTGTTAGCAACGGAATTGAACCTGAAGAAACCTAGGGGTGAAGAGGTTTTTAAAGGCATTTAGAATCTCATCTGACGATTTATTAAAAAAAAAAAAAAAAAAAAAAAAAAAAAAAAAAACAATATTTATTCACGGTTCAAATAAGCTTTTGAATTCGGTCCTGGTGGTGTAGTGGTTACCATACTTGCATCCTAAACCCAAGATCGCGGGTTCGAACCCGGCCAGGACCAATGGATTTTTTTCGGGCGTAAAAATCCTAACTATGACTTTCTTCGGGAGGGAAGTAAAGCCATGGGTCCCGTGTCGTACATTTGCGGCACGAAAAAGAACCTCAAGCCTGAAAGAGAGGCCTCAAAGCAAAATCTTGTCGGCCATTTCAAGCCCTGAGTTCAATGGGACGCTGATGACCTGAGATGTTAAAGAGTGTCCATAAAAATGGGGGGAGAAGATTTTGAAGCATATATTATTTACTTTGAAGATATTCCACCATAAGCAAATTTTCTAAAAAGGGGCATTTTGGAGATTTTTCTAGCAAGTTTCCTGTTTTCATTTCTGGTTACTCCTATTTGTACTACAGTAAGAGCCATACCGAGTATTGATAGCCGGTTCTGGTGGTAACCACATTTACCTCATAGATTCAAAGTCGCAGGTTCAACCCCAGCCAGGATCGATGGATTTTTAGGGCGTAAAAATCCTAAGTACAGCTTTCTTCAGAAAGGATTGTGATAGTAGCATTTAGTAAAAGAATGCCAAGCCCAAAAGAAGAGGCATCTGAATAAGTTTATCGGCCATTTCAAGCCCTGAATTGAATGGGTTGCTAATGGCGAGAGATGGTAAATCGCGCCTTAAATAAGCTAAATAAATAAATAATAGCAGCGTGACATTTTTGTATGCAGTAAAAACATTAGTAGTTGCATATCAGACGTGTTCATTGTCCATAATGTAACCAAAAACAAAATTGTTTCCTCAAAACAGTTTATTTAATACGTTCACTTAGAAACATATATTTACATAATTACGAGGTTAAGTCAAAAAGTAAATTTTCGTAATTTTTTAAGATAAATCAAGATCAAGAAAGTTGTTTTATTTCGACACCATTCCTTTATTTTTCCACATAATTACCAAAGTTATTCAGACATTGTTACTGTTTAAAATTAGTCCATACAATATAAACTGGCATTTTATATTTTATCTTTGATAGAATCGAAATAGTATACCCGATGATGATGATGATTATTATTATTATTATTATTATTATTATTATTATTTCACTTTCCAAAACAGATGAAAGTCAATAATGGGTGGGAAAGATGTTGCCAACACAGTTGTCCATCAAACAATTTGTAATCGTTTGACTTTTTGCAAATTCACGATACCAGTTTCGCATCTATTGGATGGTTATCACATCCGTTCTGTACACAAGACACAATTCATCGGTGGATGTTTGCACGTTCCGTATACCTTTCATGTGCATTTCCTTTCTTTCAAAAATAATTCAGTATCCATACAATTTGCAAATGTTGCTGCGTCTCTTTTCCGTTACACAGTTTCGTGTTTCTGCACACCACTTTCTACATAAGTTGCAGCGAGATGCATCGTTTTATAGTAGAAAACTTTAATTCACTGTCGTAATTTCTCATAGAACCATAAGGAAGCCCCACTATGTGAAAAGCGCCTAATAGACTTTAAACATTTTCCTAGCGATGACCAACGCATTTTAATGCTTCCTTGCATGCATTTGTTCTTCGCTTTTATCTCAAATATTCTCACTTCCCAAAATGTGTTTATCTCGTATCATTTGCCAACGCTATATAACGTTTGTTCAAATCATATTTGGATTTGATGAGCCTACTTTGTCACTACATGTGAAACACAAAAACCCTTGTGTAATCGAAAACAGGCTGGCCATAACATTTTGCACTCACGACTTGCGTGTATTAATAAAACATTGCTTTTTGAAAAGGGCAGCGACTCAGGAAATAAGGCGAATCAGGCCAAACATTACGGCGAATTTGCACACTTGGAATGAAGCGTAAATGGTTTGGTAAGTTTAGAAGTGGCTGAACGAGCACGCGATGAGTCCGTTCGGATATCCTGCTGAGGTAACGTTTCCGAAATGCTGTAAAAAATCCATTGCTGAGAGTCTGAGGCTGAAGGTACGGGAACTGTCGAAACTGTTGACATTTCTGGACATCGAGTGCATAGTATTTTGCAAATGAAACAGCTCGACGAGGTGAGTGCTGTGTTCGCTAATGATTGGCCAGAAAAGAGAACGAGTTGTCACTTCAGCGCAGAATTTGGAGCTGTTTAAAAGTAATCCTAAGGAATTTCGGAGACTACGTTTTACCAGCTCCAAATTCTGCGCTGAAGTGACAACTCGTTCTCTTTTCTGGCGAATAATTAGCAAACACAGCACCCACCTCACCGATAACTTTTTCATTTGCGAAATACTATGCCTCGATGTCCAGAAATGTCGACAAAATGTTCCATTACACACTGGAAATCAAGAAGCAGTCTAAACAATGGAATGCAACCGGAGAATGCGCTCTGAATAAGACAAAAATTAACCACTGAACAGGAAATGTGATGGCGACTGTGTTTTCAGATCACCACGGCCATTTGTTTGGCTTTTTGGACAAGGGCGAAAGTATAACATGTGAATATTACTACTGGATCAATTAAATACGACGCCATCAAGAAGAGTAGTCCATATCGATAACGCGCCTGTGCCTACAGAATTACGGACTTTATTGATTCATATGTACCTGTAGCTGTTACAATAAGGCAGCTTTTCAGATTTTACATAGCATTTTGGTACAATTTTTTGGTTGTTTGTATTACTTTGTGGGCGAGGAGCTCATTACATGGTCAAGACAGTTTGACTAAGAGAAACAGCCCCTATTGAGTATTGTTTCTGTTTGGGACTTGGGAGTGGAGGTGTTTTGGGGGGCTTTATTTGTTTTACAATTAATCCTACCGTACAATGCTTAATCTACTGTACAATTCTTAACCTAGGTGCTTAAATTTACTGTACAAAGTTTTAGTTCTGCTTTTTTGCAGTGAGAATTCGCTTATGTTTTCTATGGCGGGGTTCGCCTGATCCTATGCTGTTTATCTGCGTGTTTGAGTGCGCTCTGATTTTTTTGTCACGTCCTTTTACAGCGATGTTGCAACGTTTCCAGGAATGTGGGAGTTTGGAGTTCTGTGTGAATAAGTCTGTTGGAGGTCAGGATGGGGACGTTTAGATTCTTCTTAAACATATATTTTGCTGTCTCTGGAGTGATAACAGGTTAATATGTGATGTATTCGACAGGATTATTTGTTGGATGAAAGCTTTGTACAATATTATTTTTGTTTTTAGCTGAACCTGCTTGTTTCTGAAAATTGAAGTGCACATATATATTCTTTGGTTTTCCTTTTGTATAGTGTTGTTTATTTGATGGTTCCAGTTGAGCCTTTCGTCAACTGTTACACCAAGGTATTTTGCTGTTGGCTGACTGGCTGGCTGGAGAGATGTTGGTTGGTAATTTCAAGTATTTTACGTTTCTTTGTAAAGTACATTACTGCGCATAAGTTTGTATTTAGATTAAAGTATGAAATGCTTCCTCACTCCCCTACTCTCCGGTTTTGGTTCCATCTGCTTCCTTTTTCCCAACAAGAAGAAATGGCTGGCAAGAAAGAAATGTGCATGAAATGAACGTTATCACAGAAACCAATGCGTATTTTGCAAAGCTGAAGAAATAAATTTTTATGGGTGTGATAAACAAATGAAAAAGTTGCTGGAATAAGTGTATAGATTTGAAAGAAGATTATGTTGAGAAATAAAACTATTTTTTTCCCCATAGATTTTGTGTTTTCCTTATTTTTGCATGGACTTATCGGCTCATATATGCCTATAGGTAATTCCATGTTTCTTTCTCCAAAGAGCCTTTATTGTTAAGATGCAATATAACAAATCAGGTGGTTTAGGAAAACGAACTTTGCCACTAAGCCAATTGAATTGGAACGCGTAAACAGCAGCTGGTGCCGCAATATGATCAATTAAAATAATTACAGAACCAATTCTTAACACCCCAACCGATTCAACTGCTGTTCCTAGACGCCATGTATGCTTGAAATGTGGATTTGAACACCTTGCAGATGAATGGCGAGGGAAAATAAAGGGAAGAATTTCATTAGGGTGCTACAACAGCGTTATTAAGCAGAAATTAAAACAACTGCGGAATATTAATACCAGTCTACTCAGAATGCAAGAATAGTCTTCCGCTTGCAACGTGAACCCAAAGCAGCAGTCATGATGAGGGTGCATAACAGTTAGATGAAGTTGGTTGAGAAACAAAACTAGTTCGGTTTCTTCACTTAGGTAGATGATAAACTCGAGATGAGTTAAAATAAATAAATTAACTAGTTATTATTATGCTGAATAAACACTCGATTACAACATTAGCCTCATTCTAGGTTTTTATAATTGAAATAGACACTAAGTGAAATATAACTATATTCCACTAAACAGTGCGAAACGTTCAGGCGAACGCTCTCTTATTAATTATAAAAACATGTATTTTGAGAGAAATGCGCAATTTATGAAACGATAAGAGCCTCGTGTTTGTTGATCCTGCTCAGACTTGCACATTATTGTGTATGCTGTTGGCAGCAATGCAGCACCAAAGTTAATTTTAACCATCAGAACAGCTTGTGGGCTAACTCCAGCATTTCCAATTAAGAGTTGCTTTCCTTTTCTAAACGTTTACCGTAGAAGCAGATATTGGTTTTTTTTTTTACCTGTTTCATGTCCAAATATACCGCAGAGTTCTACCTGGCACCACCTAGGTGCACGAAAATAGGGTCGTTTGGGTGGCTCTTAAAATAGAGGGGTGGTAGGCCAGCTTTACCTTGCCTTCAGGTGTTCAGATACACTGTCAGTACAGCACTGTCTCAGTCTCCAAGGAAATGTAAGTCCATTAATAAACTCTCTGCTTTACATAAACGTTATGTTTAACCTCTTTTAAAACATTTAACATAACTACAGCCCTTACAAAAAAGTTTATAATCATTCTAATTTTTCAGTCTTAAATTCCCTCTACATAATACGGTGTAAACATTGATAATACCATACCGTGTCCATTCCTAACTAAAAGTGGGTATCAACAAAAGAACGTGACGGAAATGATTCTGATTGGTTGACCAGTTTCTTCACTCTTATAATTATCAACTCGTGATACGGTCCCCTCTTATTATGCTTGCATTTGTTGAAGTTAGACTGCCTCGGTGGTCTGGGAATAGAGTGCTCTCCTCTGGACCTAAGGTTCGAGGGTTTTAAAACCTCAAAGAAAATGAAGCTGCGGATCTCGAGTAGTAGATTTACGGCACATTAAAGAACTGAAGCCTGAAAAATGAAATCCCTGGACAAAATTATCGGCTGTTTCACGCCCAGGAAATACCTTAGTTCCCTGTCAGATGGCGTAGGAGACGATGGGCTTACCACCTGTCCCTCTGTTGAAAAATAAGGGTACTTGAAATTCTCCTTGGCAACAGAAACCTTCCGGAATTTCTCACTTATCTATTGAATTTATTTTCTCTTTTTATGTATATATTTTTAATACTTTTGAAATTTATGTCAAAAGATACGGTTTTATGGACTTAGTTGTTTACGTGTTTCATAAGTGTATTGCTAAACTGCTGCTATATGACTCATTGTCAGTATGATTTAACTATCATGACGAGGGATAGCAGAGTCTGCCCTATCTCTCGGTTAACAAGTGCAAACAAGGTATGGTGGCAAAAGCACCATAAACGTTTTAATATATTTACTGAAAAGCGTCCCACGTTAACTACAGATGAAATAATGAAAATAAAAGCTGCGTTTACATTTGTTTCTATGTCTGCTGTTTATAGTCCTCGAAAAGAATGGTCTGTAGTTGGGATTTTTATTACACCGTGAAAGGAAAGCAAAGGTGAGAGAAGATTCTGGTGAAGTGTGAGGATTTTGAGAAAACTGTATGGTTTCTTTTTCCAGAGAGAATCCCCAACTCTAAACAAAGTTCTAAATGTCATTAACGACGATCTTGATTTGCCTAATACTAAAAGATCATCTACAAGCTTTTTAAAGATACAGATTTTAATTTATCACCAGGAACAAAACAAGCATTATAGTTGACAGGGACGACATTACATTATAAATAAGGAACCATCCGCAACATTCGATGTGCCGGTCCGGATCAATTTCACTCGAAGCTTGTAACATACTTGTGCTTCATAAGATTTCAATTTAACTCCCTGAGAATTCTTGTACAACTACTTTACCTATCTGAAATTGAACTGGTGCCCTTATTATCACTTTTCTGGTGGCCTAACTACTAGTGCTCGAGTAACTAACCATTTTCATCTGTATGTGCATTTCTAGGTTCTGCTGTCTCGTTCTGGGCCTGTTTCGTCAAATTAATGTGTGGATATCTCTAGCCAAAAATTCACTGTTGTGTAGTCTTTCAGCTTTCACCAAGTTTGTAACATAAAATCGCAATGTCCGAACTTATTTTGCGATTCGCCATATACATTCTATAGCAAAAATATGATAATTATTAACTTAAAATAATGACGTAAATATGCATGTGACAATAATAAAGGTAAAAAAAATTAATAATATTGCCAACACTGCTGCAGTGTATAATGTACAAATGTAGAGGAAAACCAACATTTCACTACTGCAGCGGTTAACTGACTTTTAAAACACGCTGTATTTGATGAGTAGCTTTTTTTACTTTATTAGAACGTAGGGTACTAGGATATATTCATCTTCGTAAAGGTGCATAAAAATAAATAATTAAAACACTTTAACAAAAAAATAACCTGTAACACATTGCCAAATAAAAGGGCAAAGTAAGTTGTTTCTTGCAAAGGTATATTGCTAAATACCCACAGAATCAATCGCGCTCAGGCGGACGGCTTTGAAAGAACAATTCATTTCATGCACGCAGCAGCGCGCGTCACTGTTCTTATTCTGCAAGCCTGTGGTCAAGGCAAAGATTGATAAGGCATTAATCCTCCAAGCTCCTTAGCCTCTCACCCGGCTCCAGAACGGTTGCTATTTTATCTTTCCTTGGTTAGTTTAGTGAAAGCTGAAAATACTTTACAATAACCAAAGTACTATTCCTTATGTGCAATGGCAAATTTATCATTAAACTTGAGAAAAATATATTCCTACTCCTACAAACAGTAGCGAAAATAATCTGAACTAAAAAGGGAGCGGTGCCTAATAAATAATTTGCAGAAAGATGAAAAAATGGATTTTGTACGCACATTTTGCGAAAAAGCAAAGAAGAATTATCGTTACCGTTAACAGGTAACTGACTGTTGACGTTTGCCAACAGCCATGGAAATTATTCTTTAGAACAGAGTACAGGGTTTACGTCAAGCTAACGATAAGTGAGGAGGAAGGGAGGGTTCTATTTGCATAACTCGAGTCGGAAAGTGACAGCTTTAGTTTGTTAATGTCGATAACAATGCAACCTGCCAAAATTGTTTCTGTGTTTGTATCTTCTGTTGCCATAACATAGCTAGCGGTGTTCTACGAGCTGGAAACCAACAGGAAAGGTTGTAAACAGTTTGCAGCGCTCCCAATAAAATTGGCAGATGTAAAGTAAACTGATATAGCCCCTGAGAGAGAGAGAGAGAGAGAGAGAGAGAGAGAGAGAGAGAGAGAGAGTAGGGGTTGTAAGCTTCGGGTAATGTCAACCGCACTCAGTAAATTTGCATTTGAAGTGGGGCGAAATTTTCGTTCTCTACGTTTCTAATTAATATAGTGCGCGTCACACATCACCTAAGCTTATCTATAATACTACAGCCGATCAACCGAATAGTTCTTGATAAGCATTCTCGAACCTACGATTGGTTCGTACGATACAGTTGAGATTAACTTAATGCACGCAAAGAAAGTGTATAACTCAACTCCAGGTTACTTGACATAAAATGATCGGTATTTTTCATATGTGAAAAAGGCAAGAGGAACAGAACACATTCAGGCTTCAAGAACAAAAACTCTTCTTCTGTCATAAGATGCACAAAACATTAATTGCATAATCAGTGGGTGTTATTGTACATCTCTGTTATATGTGCTTACTACTGCTTTACCGCCACTATAATGAACCCGCAACTATGATGGAGGAAATTTAAGAGCATTGGAATAGGACAAGATGGTAGACAGAGCAGGATTTCGCACTTAAGCCGCTAGACAGGCCCATTTTACTGAGTGATTTTTCCTTCGCGGGACCACTCCACACACACACACACACACACACACACCCACAGGTGGCCGAACTCTGCAGTTTTCGTCTCGTTTCCAAGCTTGAAAGCCGACCAGGAGTCTGAGGGGGCGGGGGTCAGTAATCTTGGAGCGTATGGAAGTGTTCTTGTGTGACAGTGTGTTGTATTCATTAAGAGGCGTAATAAGTACAGTGTATTAATTACGTTAATATGGCTCAATTTAGGTATTCAAATATTCCCCATATTTATTTAAGAGTGATACATGTGTACAGAATCGGCTCGTAATGTACGGAGTTTGTTTCTAGAGATTCTCTGATATTCAATTTCTAGGTGAAATTCGATTTACAGATTGTTAAATAAATTTCTATGATCCACGGGTTTCCTTTTTAGCAGTTTGATGAAAGGAGCTGTGCTGAATATAATTACATAACTGATGACGTCAAAGATAGTGGATTCAATGGTGCATAAAAGAAAAATGCTCTGGGAAGTACCAGAAGAAAAAAAATCGCTACATTTGAGCGCCTAAAATGTTATTTTAGTGCATTATTTGATTTTTAACTTTAATTATGTATTTAAAGTACAAAAACTAATTACAATATTCTCCTCAAAATGATAAAATTTGAGTGAATGAACTAGTTCGAAAAATATACAAGAATCCTTTCATAAATAATATAGTTCAATACAGCGGATTAGATGATGCAACACTAGTGAAAATTACGTTAGATACAGTTGAGGGCTTAAGAAAGAAGCTCATGTGTTCACTTTGTCCATAGTATACGCTGTGAAGATAACAAGAGCTGAATGGAGTCTGCAGGTACGACGGGTAGTTCAAAGGTAGTACATTAAGATCGAAACTTTACTTTGTAAAAGCCCCAAAGGAACCCACAGTGCCTACAGTAAATTTTTGGCGAGCTCATAGTGCACCGTAGAACAGATTGTTAGGCTAATCGTTTTCGTGTTGGTTGTGTTAGCACAGACATATCCACGACGAGGAAGACCGAGGACATCAACGATGAAAGAAGAGTGAAACTTGTGGCGGTTGTTCAAGAAGATTTTCGTGTGACATTTGAACACCTTTCAGAAACCACGTAATTCTACCAATATTAGTATTCCGTATTTTGACAAATGATTTACAGAACAGAAAATTTTGTGCACGATGTGTTGTCCCTCACTTCTAGACTGCTGAAGAGAAGCAAAAACGCAAAGACATTGCACTTTGCTTTTAACAAAGAATCGGCATTGAAGGTCATTTTTATGTCCCATCGTCGCTATTTATGAAACATAAATTGGAAACTTTGAGCCGGAATTGAAATCACTGTCCAATGAGTTAGAGATTCATAGTCATCCCCCCTCCCCTCAAAAAAATCGACGAGCGCAATCAAGAGTTAAACAAGTTGATCATTGTTTTTGACCACCAAGGAATTACTACGGAGCAAATGCCACAGTCTGTATTATCATGACTTTATGCAAAAACTACGCAAAAAATGCAAAATAGATCTGTTGCTCGAGACTGGGCCATTATACTCCATGACAACGCTCGCCTGCACACCGAGAATTAATAAACTGCGCGAACATGGATGGGAAGTGTGAGCTCGCCTACCCTACAGTTGGGACACGAGTGCACTAGACTTCGACTTATTTCCAGAGTTGAAAAAAATCCATGCGCGGACTTTGTTTTCCTTACCTGGAAGAGCTTCCTAGAGCAGTTACCCGAACCATTCGGCAAATGAACAGAAGTGGTTCTTAGAATGGGATAGCAAAACTTTATAAACGTTTAGATTTGGTCAAATAGAGACTACATTGAAGAACTGTTTAAAAAAAAACATAATAAACGTTTAATAAAATGTGTAGATCATACACGAAATTATCCTGACATAAGGCAAACCTAACCTCAACCCAATGCTCCACAACACACCAAATTACCCAGAAACAAATAAACCTTTAAGATAAATAATAGCCCTAGATTAAACAATTAGTACTTAGACCAGAGTAAGGGCCAACAAATGCAAGGAACCGGCAATGAATTCGCTTTCTTTTGTACTTCTGCAACAACAGAGCCATGCTTTCTGTTAGTTTATGTTTTTTTCCACTGCTGTAAAGCAATCTACCTGTTTGTATGGTACGGGAAAAAGATCATACTTGCCCTTCACGGAACCGCAGTTCCCAATCGATTACGGTTTCGGAGGGATTCTCCTGCCCCCTTTACCTTCCTTTGTATCCAATAACAGCCATAGAAAGCCCCATAAAACCCTTAATAACTAGCGGACAAAAAACACTGCGTTGTAACTGGAGATCTCTAAACAAACAGAGATGCGTTGCCCAGGAGAGTCCAGGTTCACAACTTGAGAAAAAGCAATGCTTTAACAAACTCTGTACAGTTCTTTAAGTTTTATTATGACTAAACTCTCTATATTTGTGAATACATAATATTTGTTATTCTGAGGCTTTAGATCTAATTAAATGCTTTCACTTTCTAATTTTTCCTGCTTTCTTCTTTGTCAGAAAATTAGAAAGAAAAAACATCACTATCAGCTATTGTATATTAATTTTTCTTTATTCATTATCATTTCAGATATAAAATTAATGTTACTTTTTTTTAAACACAATTTCCTCAACTATCCTAAAGATTTGATAAGCATGGTAACTTAGCTGAAATATAAGAGAATATGTCAGCCAATTATGTGCCATAGAATATACACCGAAGATGATACATAAACACGCTAAAGGCACAAGAGTGCTAATTAGCTAAACAACCTGAGCTGTTCACATATATTTTTTTCTCAAGGAAAAATGTAGTTAAAATTACCGTGTCCAGTTTGACACAAACTATACTAAAATATTTAATTTTTATTTTATTTTAATTTATATTTTTAATAGTGTTTAACGCCCTTTTTACTACCGAGGCAAAGCTATTTAATGCTTTCAATTATATTAATATATAATGTGTGTGGAAAATTCCTCAAAATCAACTATTCCAAAGTATTTGATCCAGATTTCAAATAGGCGCAGAAAACTGTGATAACTATAAAATAAAATAGGAATATCAGTGCACATATTTACTAACACATTCATTATTATTATTATTATTATTATTATTATTATTATTATTATTATTATTATTAGAAATATTTACACCACATGTTAAAAAACAGAACATTACCTATACGAAACATGGATAGAAATTTTAGGTTCTCAAATGTACAATGTTTTCAAACATGTTTTAAAACTCATTTACCAAGCCTATAAACCGTATTAGTAGATAAAATTATCATGCTAGAGTACCAGCAAATTTTCTACACAAGATATATGAAACATTTCATTGAAGAAAGCTTGGTTTTATTACTTCTTGTTTAGCATATTCACTTTCTTTTAACAAATTATGTTGTCATTATTTCAAATAGCTAAATGTCCATATTTCCTTAAAAGCAAGCTGCTTATTAATTTTATATTTACGAAAGACAAAACATAAGAGAAGGAGAAAATAACTATGCAGGCGTGTTTAATAATGCCTACTTTAAAACCACATGCCTTCCACTCATCTTTTTACACATTGTTGAATACGTTTTGCGCTAAAATAAATACGTTTTACTCACCATTTCACTCACTGATGCAGAGGTTAATGACTCTTCTTGACAACTGTCAATTTTCATACACAACTCACAGTTTGTTGCAATTAAGTGCGCCATTATAATTAATTTAAGCCTCAGGCTTTATCCAGTAATAAGTCGTTTATACTTTCACACATTCTACATGTAGCAACAAAGGAATACACTCGAATGCAACTTTAAAGCTCTTAACACAACTTACGATCACGGTCTTACACACTCAGTTCATATAGATAAATTATTAATTACTAGCGCTGCAAACTCAAAGAAATATGTTATATAGAAAACAATCACACAGAGAAAGTCCGGGAGCTGTAATAAACTATTTCTTTCATTCAGTAATGCTACCAGCTGACTGAAAACAACACCTGACTCGCTTAAGCCGTAGGCTAGCTTCGGCTTGGCTTGTTTTGGACTGGGGAGAGGGTGAACCGACATGCTTCCCCAGGCTTGCCAACTCTGCAGGAGCTTACATGACTCATGAATGACAACGGTGGATGTCGAGAAACCTGAAACATACATGCCACGGTCGGTTCGCGAAAACTGATATTACAGGAAGTATACAGCAACCGAAAAATATAACTTTCCTCTTAGTGTAGTATAATGTAACTTGATATTAGAGTTCAAAAGTCATCCCCATCTCATTTATAGGAAAACTACTGTTTTCATCTGCTTACATCAATTTTAAAAACTGTATTTGTGAAATAATTTATCTTGAGGGAGAAAGAAAATACTGAGCAATAAAGCGGCTTTTATACTTTTACATTTTCATATAACTGAAGTATTTTAACAACTTTAATGACTGCAGAGATTTAGCAAAGTGTGTTCTCTGTATAGTAAAATCTCGTCACAACCGCAAAACAAAGCAAGAACCAACTATCTCCCTCAAGCATTTACTTTCAAGAGCTGTACAACAACCCAATTAAGGCGAAAGCCCGTTTTAAGCAAATGAGGATTTAAATGAATGGGGAACTGCATAGTTTCTAACAGACCGAGCCTCTCAAACTTTTGAGATCAATTCATTCACGCAGTCTGCAGCTTATATCTGACCTGATTTTACACTGCATACAATAAAATGAGCAGTAGCATGAGAGTGCAAGAGAGAATTGGGGAATCCGGAATATTTTAAGGGTTCGCTACTTGATTTGGGCATGTTTCAATCAGATCGACGCCTGTTTATTCTAATCAAATCATGACGAATAAAGGAAATAGGAGTCAATGCTGTTATTATTTATTTTCTTAAAACGTTTCTAAAGGTCTGTCTGTAAACATAAACTTGCTCATTAACTTGCTTTGGCGAGATTAATGGAAACCTCAGAGACCTGTCTATCCGATTATGCTGCTATTACAAAATAGCAGGACCGCGGGTTCAAAGCTAACACAAACATTCTACAGAGTTTTTAAAAAATAACATTTAATTTCAATTAAAATTAAATGAAAGGTTCCAGAAAACGCTCCTACACATCAATTCATATTTTAAATATATTTTTAAAACCAGAGAGAAATGTTACAATAATGGACATTTTAAATGACATTCCACTCTTTTTATATATTATCTGAAAGAATATCTTATTTGTATCACCATGTAACATTTAATTTGCTTTACAGAACGTTGTTATGGATACAAAAATGTGTTTATCAGTTTAAGTTATGAAACAAACAAAACGTGTACCAAAAATATTTAACAGGAATGTAATAAATGACATTATAATCGAACATATACAAAAGGAGTTTTGCACTACGTCTTAGACTTTCAAATTGAAATTGGGAAAATTTCAATGATTAACTTAACTCCATGGGTTTTCTCCATATTCGTTCCCAAGAATGATTTTAATACGACATAATGAATAGTTAGGAAACTGCAGAGTCCTTCATATAAAATGCCTGCTCCCTTACTGTTGCTGCCACCGCCACCCCCATGACCACCACTACTATTATTATTAGGTTACTTCCTGTGGCTGTTGGAAGCAATACAGAGCTTACAACGTACACTGAAATCTAGCCATTTTGTACCTATTTTTAAGTAACACACATACTAAATCGAGAGAGATCAAAATCAAATGAAGCCAAAACAAGCAAACAATATAATCCAGCCTTTCTCACCAAAGAAATTCTGTCGACCCCGAACTGAATTGAACCTGTGGCCTATGGATGCGCAGTCAATTGTGTTAACAGAAGAGCACTTGTGAAATCTACACCCTCGTGGGAACGCTTTGCTGTATTTGTGACCTTCGAGACATTGGTCAAGATAAAGCACACACTAACCTTGAATATGCATGACGCAATACTTCGCGATAGCGTGCCTCTGCTTTCTGCCAATTTCAGATACTCTTGATTTTCATTTGTTAAGTTTATATAAAGTACACTTTTTTATAATTTACCATAGATTCTAAATCATAAACCTTTTTTATGTCATCGCACTTCAATCCTTTAACAATATTTAAGCAGTCTAGTGCTCGACAAGTATTTGACGTCACAATTCCAGCTCTGCATATCCATTTTTTTAATTAATAAATATAAACTTTAAAACAGAGGATCATTATCAGTAAAAGCTAAAGATTGTAGCATGGTTGGGGATCGCATTTATTCATGATCCATTACTTGTTCCTCGCTAATGCCCCAGGGCACTGGCAATTTCAAAACTAAGTGTGAAGCCATGATATTAGAACCTAGAATGTGGACTAAGAACGTTCTTCTACAGATAGGAGGAAATTGCGATGGAAGAAAAGAAAATACAAATCATCAACTTTTTCTTTAATACTCGTATATAGAGCGAATCTACTAAAATTATCACCTCGAACATTTCTGATACGAAAGGTGCTATTGGTTCATTAATGTAGCACATATAAAGACTCAAACATTGCTAGAAATTGCATTTCTAGCACAGTTACTTTTTTTTCAAATGAAACAAGGCCTATTGACTTCAAGGAGTATTTTTTTTTTTTTTTGATTTGTTTATTTAAGGACGCTCTTTAACATCGCAGGTCATCAGCGTCCCATTCAATTCAGGGCGTGAAACGGCCGACAAATTTTGATCAGAGGCCTCTTCTTTCAGGCTTGAGGTTCTTTTTCGTGCCGTAAATGTACGACACGGGACCCACGGCTTTACTTCCCTTCCGAAGGAAGGCATACTTACGATTTTTACGCCCGAAAAAATTCATCGATCCTGGCCGGGTTCGAACCCGCGACCTTGGGTTTAGAAGGCAAGTATGGTTACCACTACACCACCAGGACCGACAACTTCAAGGAAATAAAATTAGATGAGATTAGTATGTAAGTGTTTTGTTTTATTTTTATTTATTTATATTTTTGTACATTTATAGACCAAGCATTTTACAAGATATCGTCATTTTCATGCCCTGAATTGAATGGGACGTGTTAAAGAGCGTCCATAAATAAACCAAATCAAACAAACAATCTAACTGGGAATATAAATAATGAAATCATGACCCATATTCTGTTTAGTGCTGAGGCCATCTGTGGTTCATTTAAGGTTGCCAGTTTGACACATTAAACTAAACCATGCGTAAGGATAAAAAATTATTTTAAAAAGGCCGATTATCAGAGAGTGACATTAGCAATGAGAAATGAATATATCAGAAAAGAAGGATGTCATCCAAAGAAAACTTTGCTATAAAAATGATAAGACTATGTATTGGCAAAATCACAGATATAAAAATAGACAGACTGGAAACGATCTATAGTAAAGTGTGTTCGGTAGAATCGTACCGATAAGAAATGTGAATAGTTCCTCACTTATTATTAGTTAAAACATGATTTTCATCTTACCTTGTATAGGAACTCTCCAGGTTTTGCAGCGACGAAAACTGTGGTGCGCTTGCGCGGGTATGACAACCAGGCGGAATTCACTGTTCAAAAGTGAAACTTTATTTAGCGGAATTAAAATTTCAAATTGCAGTGCAAGGCATAATCAGCCGTTAGAAACAGAAGAAAGAAGGGAAGCGGCATAAACACACACACACACACAAAGTGTCTGCAGCTAAAGCGAAGAAGTTAGGCAAGCATTTCAGCACAGACCGCCAGTTCAGATCTGGGTTCACGATATTGTCTTCTTTCAGCAAGATTAAGGGATGATGTAGCCCCTCCACTTTATGGCATTCACGTTCGAGTCTGTTTCTAACAGCTGATTATGCCATTTCACAATGGTAGGACAACTCAATGTGTTGTCATACCACGCGCAGGCGCATTAGCATCGTACTTTTCGTTGTTACGAAACTTAGACAGCTTCTACGCAAGATAAACGAAAATCATATTTCTAACTTAACTGGGCGAGGAGATATTCACATTTCTTATGGGTGGTGATTCACCGGTCACACTATATAATAGTGAAGGCAGAAATTTGGTATAGTGTTGAAAGATGAGTTAATATGATTTTAATTGCATGACTCTGATTTATATGGCGCATATATTTTCCTTTGGCTATATTCCTTACGTAGGTATATCAACATTTGTATTGAGTTTGTATTGCTTTTTTGAAAAAAGAAAAAAAGAAACATTTGTTTCATTCATACTCAATTAATTTCTGTTAACCTCGGGAAAAAAGAAAAACTGCATTGTAAATATATCTATGATTAACTGACTCCAACATGTTATATTGTCGCTGCCTTAACGAAATAAGCTTTGTTAAACGAAATAAGCTTTGTTCAACGAAATAAGCTTTGTTCAACGAAATAAGTTACCATAAAGGGTTGAGTTTATAACGGAAAGTTTAGCATTTACAAAAAGCTAACTTATAAATCCCGTTTTATATTTTTTATTATCTCTTGAATTTGAGTAATTTCCTCTTTATCGTACTGTTGTTTGCCATTTAGAATATAATATTTGTTTTCTTGATCATAAAAGAAAACATAAAATAAATATCAGTAGTTCTCTTGGAACATATCAAATGCAAACTTGCATATTAATAAATTAATTTTAACCATTTAACAACACGATTAGATTAGCCCTTAGATTTGCAATTGTTTGACTGCGCGTTGTCCATATACAGAATGTTTTCACAGTAGGTACAGTTGGTCAAAAGTAGTAAATGTTCCTGTGCGTTTATGTCCGGAAACAAAAAAGAAAATTAGATGGGCCATGTTGTATTGTGGTATATTACCCTCAACAAGCATTGGGGGTGTATATCACTCTCTTCAATCCTACGTTTGAGACAACCGGGTATCCGTGCTGAACACCGGCTGCCCTTGGATGTGATGACAGGTACACGCAGTATTTGTCGATGGTGACATACACTAAGATCATAGCCAACAACAAAGGGGTTTATAAGGTCAAGGTATTGGGGATGTGTACGACTCGATCTCTTCAACAAATCCATCGTTCAGTGTTCGGTGTTGTCGGTGCTTCATCGTGTTGCCTTACAACCTAACCTCAATTGAATGGTATACTGATCACAGTTGGTGGACTGCTGAGGCAAACGCAACCAAAAAGAAAAGGGCAAAGAGCCGAAATGGAAAGAAAGCCAACATCACATATTCAATTGTATGTTTGGTCACAATAAAGAACGAGTTAATACCTAAATTGACATTTGTTTTTTAATACACGTTCATATAACGTTTTTCCTAATTTTAACTCTCAACTGCTGTGAAAATAAGCATTTGGAATACCTGTATAACGAACTGTCTTCAGCCATATGGCCCACAAATATTATTTTAAGCAATCATTCAAAATCAACGCGTTCAATTTTAAGTGTTAATCCTAACTGCTGCATACGATTGTGAAATCATTTTCGTTCACGGCATTGTTCTGTGTAATGATTTTCTTCAAATTTTAATCTTGGCTCTTTATGACCACCACTATAACTCAACAGAGTATACAGGGGCAGTGAAATCAATTATAAGAAGGTGATGACCTTAGGTACTCTTAACATAGACTTTTAGAAGTCAAAATTTTGGATTATATGCTCTTTGACTTGTTACTGGCATTAATTACTCTGTCATTTCCCAATTAGACGAAACAACACTTCATTCTGCAACAAGTATTTTCCACTATAAGCTTCACTAAATGTGATGTCCTTAAAATGTTTTGCTTCGATGAAAATAAGAGATATTCAGGACGTGTTGAAAAACCATGTAGGCTGCAGTCAAACACTGAGAGGCGTGAGAGTGGAAATGCGATAAAGTCGTAAACATTAATCTGTAAACGTGCCATAGAATATTCACACTGGTCCTTAACTCATTGAAAAGTGAAACTTAAGTCATATTCTGCGTCATCTTTGTATGACGTTTCCTTTTCTGAATCGTGTTTGTTCTTGTAATAAAATGGGAATTCACTGCTAAGTCATACCTTTCAAAAATGGCGCAATACAGAGCAACATTTGCTAATTGGAGACTGTGCCGGAAGGAGGGTGTAGATCACTAGCCAAAGGCAACTTATTGCACCATACGCAAAGTTCGATGGCCTTTCTCGTCACATCTTAGGAACGTGTCCGGCATTTTACAGTGGGTGCGACGCTGGCAAGAGTTTGTCTACTAGGTGTTAACTTACTGTTTCTTTTTTGGCTATTGAATATGACATGAAACACTTCCTACAATTCCCCCAATAAAATAAATTTTCATGTATATTTATGCGAGCTCAATAATCATACCTTAGCATTATAATTAGAAATATAAATAGTTAAAACGGACGTTAAACACTATTCATATATATATTAAATTGGTGAAGTAATTTAAGTAAATCATCTCCCTTTTGTGCTAATAAGACCACAGATCTGCGTAGCACTTTAACTATTTGTTGCCTACTTGGTATCTTTGTGTTTTCACTTTCATAATTATTTAATTCATGATCAGGTTAAATAACATAAGTTTGGATTGGGTCGTTTGGGGCGAAGGTTACTTCGGTACTTCAGCATTGCTTCCGACTAGCCGTTTGTTTCCATGGGAACCTCTCCGGGAGGAAGAGATGAGGTGAGGGATACACGGGGCGGCCAAGATCCACGAGAGGTGACTGCGCAGATGCAAAAGGGGTTCCTAACAGGATTCCTTCTTCTTCTTCCAACTCACTAATAGATATTCAGTGTAAAAGACAAGTGCCAGCGGAACTTGCTTGCAAACTATTGCTGCTGTCTCAAGAGGGATGCTCCAGACGTAAAACATGCAAAAATGAAATATTGTCACTAAAAACACTATACCTGCACATAGTAAAAAACGTGCCGAGTTTTGCTTGGCTCCGCCGTACTATTTAGGCAACTTCTCTGCCTTGCCTTCCAGGGTATGATAAACTGTGTCGGCTGTGCAAGATTAATAGTTGATCGCAGCATACAGCCAGATGCTTTATAGTTCATTCCTATCAATAAGGGGAAGTATGTTGTATGCTTAGGCGTCTTCGCGATGCAGTGCGACGAGGTCTCTCTTGAGGCAAGCAAAGGACTGGATTCTCCATGACGAAAACGCCCTAGCATGCCGATCGCTTTTCCTCGCAAAGCATAACATACCTGGTTCCGGTAGAAGAGTGTGGCTTGCTTTGAAGGCAGTACTGTGTAAAATTGTTCATTTCCTCTGTAATAAAAATGTCTGCGCACGTCAGGTGGTGCGCACTGATAATACATGAAATGAAATGATAAATTGGGAAGAAAACATTGGGGGGGGGATTCAGGCCTTAGTTTAGGGCCCCTCTCCGACATTTGCTAACGATCAGGCCTGAGGAAACCTTAGTCAGGGAGGACGGTCTGGCGGGATTCGAACCGTAGACCTTCCATTTACCTTAATGACCTCGTCAACATTATCAGAACACTCTATGAAAGCAGCGGACCAAACATATAACTAGAAAAGTGTAAGTAAAACTTGCTCTAATGGCAAGATATGTGTTTGCCTTTGCCTTCTGAAAGACATAAACAACTAAAAATGTAACGAAAAATGCCAAATTATTTTTCAAAATGGTTAATAAAGGGAAAGGAGTATTATTAGCTGGAAAGTAAAATTGGCTAGTTTGTTCATATTGTTCATATTGTTCATATGTTCATATATAAATATCGTGCATTGTCTGTGTATCTCAGAAAGTTATTTTATCTATGGTAGTTTTAGTCACCACTTTCTCTGCATTTCTGGCTAGATTCGTCCAACAAGAGAGAGAGAGAGAGAGAGAGAGAGAGAGAGAGAGAGAATGATTCGAAGGAATAATAACAATAATACGTTTGACTTTGGTACTTTTCTGATCTCCCTTACTCATCAATATTTCACTTTTTACTTTTTGAAAATGCAATATTTGACAGACTGCGCACATTTTAGCTTCAACTACTTTACATGCATATACAGTTTCTTTATGTTCCAGTCTCCATGTATAATTACCGCGACAAATGAGCTGAAAACGACGGCTGGTATCGATTCGTTACTTGACAGGTATAATTACACCCCCCAAAAAACGTAATTTTAGCGCGTGAGTGGTTCTGTGGAAAAAATTGCGTGCAACAGGCGTGTCATTACACAAGAACATGTTGCTCACGAGTAGCAATAAAACGAAGGCTGGAAGGCACAAAAAAAGAATTGTAATCTGTTTATTTCTCGTTTTTCTCAACTAAACGATTCTGTCGCTGACATCGTGACCTTGGTGGTGGCGCCGCATTTGGGTATCTTGATGACATCTTTCATCGTTAACAGCTGAGTTGGTACACACACGAATTGCGATGTTTTGCTTATCAAGGTCATGTCTATTTTTCATTTAATCTTTTTAAAAAAGTTCTTTGAAGTTTAGCCAAACGGAATTTGTGTAGTATTTTTATTGATGACGGTAACTCATTCCATAAGAAGAATTGTTTCTTAATGTGTCGTTCACTCCACAATATATTGTTTAATTATGAGCTAAGAGCTGCCTATCCGTAGCAAGCATAAAAAAAAACTTGCTGAATAATTGAAATGAAATTATAATATTAGATGGAAGGTATTTCTGTATTCTGGCCGAATTTTAATTAGGATGTTAATAAACTTTAAAATAATTTCAGAGACATTAGAGGGTTCTTAAAAGAAGCAATTTGAGATACCTACGAACCTTTAGGTGCAAGAAAAATAAGGGAGAGTAATATAGTGGCAAGTTGAAATTTGATGTGATTAGTTAGTTAGTTTAAAGCAAAATGGGGTAAAACCTCGCTTTAGAGTGTCTCCAGGCATGCTTTACGAGCGAGTGTTTTCGGGATTTAGGGTTATAACAACCTCTAAAATCTCGAAATAATCATACCATAATACTGCACTGATTGTTGCCGGGTGAGCACATGCTCCCGTGTTTATGTACTTCTTGAGTTCCATTGTCGAGTAGCAATTATGTTGCCATTGACACATTTATTTTATTTAGTTACCAATTATTTTAGTATGACCTTAATTCTCATATATCCATATGGAGTAGTCGATTAGCCTCCCCCCCCCGTCGAATATTTCTAGATCCGTACTTGCCTATCAAGTGCAACGAAAAGGAATTTGCACAAATTGAAATGGCAAGAGTGGCAAGAAAATGTGCAATTATGGAGAGAATTCTTAAATATTGGATTAGAATTCTAAATTTAAATGGAAGAAACTTGTTAAAAATATGTTTAGAATTTCAAGAAAACAGTTTAAGGAGTAATGGGTGCAATAATAGTTGATCATTAACACCTGCCTCCGTATTGTTTGCAAACTAATATCTAATTCTGCTCCATAATATTTTACATTAATAGTTTCCATCACATTCTTTTATAAACTGTATTTCGAGAGCTGTAAAAAAAGTAATGGCAATATATTCATAAATAGTAAACTATTTATTCTAGAGCCTGGAGATTTTTACATTCCTTCAATGTAATTCCCTGCCACATTTATCACCCACTGCCACACTTCTGGAAGACACTGGACATTCTTAGCTAAACCGTTTTTGTTGATGTTTGAAAAGGAGCACCCTACTGCAACACTGTAGTGTGACTTGTTCTGAATTCTGCAGCTACCACTGTCTATCAACGACCCACCTTCAGCAATGATCGAATAAAATCAACCTAATGTGCTTCAAGGACAAGACGATCTAAACGTGATGCATCTTCCACTCTACAGCGTTCTTGTCGAAAGTAAGACACCCCACCGTTCGACATGACAAAAGTTTATTGCCACAGACTTCTCAAAGACCTGCATGACATCCCCTCACGTTCTAAACATGTACCACCTCAATTTTAATCCACGCACCCTGCTTACTTTTAGAAAACATTATTTTAGGGTGGACCAGATTTACATTATTATTCGATAGCTTCGTATTCGTCTATCTACTTCGTGAATATGAGTGTGTTGAACAGGTAAGCTGGGAGCAACAACGCCCTCACATGTTCATTAACAACATGGCGATAGTGTTGCCACTATTTTCTTTCCAGCCCTCGTAGTTTTAACACTGTATGTTCACCTACCTTTTCGCACAACAGTCTACGGTACTCACTGACACTAGTACTGACAGGAATAAGAACATAAACGTCATCATAGCTGACTGTGCCGTGCATGTTGTATCGTGTCGCCTTCCGTGGTCTTATTTTTCAACAATTATTTACAAAAGTTACAATTGATTTTATGGCAAAGTGAATATCCATTAAATTTAGATATCCTAAATGACCACATTATAAAGTTTCATTGAAATCGGTGAAGTCCAAGCGAAAATTTCCCTTCCATACCATATAAAATAATTAAAAGTTTACAAAATCAGCATTTATAGATAATAATTTGTGTAGCTTTAACCGAACTGTAAAAAATGCTCAAATATGCAACCGGGTGACATTATTTCTGTTGCAGAAAAATAAATAAATACATTTACATTTTAGTCTAGCAGCAGAAGCACTTACTTGTCAGGGTCGGGGGTGTCCCATACTTCATGCATTGCAACCAACCTTGAAGCATGCCAAATTACATCACTTCCTACGTCATAAGTAACAGTGAATCTCGTTTAACACATGGATGGAACATTTAGTGAGCGGTCTGTTGCACTTGACATTTCGCCGGAAACTGTCTTTCATTATCACATTCCTAAACGGAACTTAAGTTTCTGTGTTGTTTAACGCTGCTTTAGAGCAGGAAGGAAACGAATAAACGGGTCATGACACAATTCGTGAATGGTTTTCCCTCCTCTTCTGTATATCAGGTTGGTCATAGCGAAACGATGAGGTGTCTCTTGTTTCGCAACTAACGCGGATTACCGACCTTGAAAAGTCTGTTCACCTGACTTTGGCCACGAAAAACCAGTGACCTCGTTGTGAAAGCGGCCACTCCAAAACGCCATTAATGCGTTGTTTGTAACGCTCTTGCACATACTTCATTCCTCTTTTCCTCCTTGCCTCATTTCTACAAACTGCTTTTTTCTGTTATATTGATCCAGATTTAAGGTGGACACTTTTAATATGTTGGGGGTATGAGGTCTGTTCAAAAAGTAACCGATTTTTTTACGTGCATCTTACTGAGCTTTGTCCTCCTTAAAGAAATAATCTTTCCCTCTATTGATACCCCTCTCCTAACCGCATTTGAGCTTCTGAAAGTAGTTTTCATAGGTTTTTTCGGTACTGTGCGAAGTTCAGTTTCATCTCAGCTCAGTCGAATCATCCTGATTTCAGCTTTGGAAATCATCATTTCTTCAAATAGTCAAAGGCCAATGTTGTGTGTAAAAACAACTCTTGAGCTATATGAATGAATGCATTCTACTATACATTTCTGAAAGGAAGTCCTAAATTTAGATCCAGCATTAGTCATTCCTGAGAAGATTTCTTCCATCTTTATTTCAGGTGAAACGTTTCTCCATTGTTGGTGTTTTACTGGAAGAAATATCAACATACCAATAATGGCATGTGAAGAAAGATTGTCATCCTCTGCTTTATCCGTTTTGCATAAACTACAGAAGGCAATTAAAGTTTCTTCATCATCTGCTTCAGCTGAGGGAAGTTTTATTTATTTTTTTACGCGAATTTAGATTTTTCAACTCTAAAAGTTTGTGTCTGACAGGAAAATCTTATGTCTCACCTTAAATTTGCAGTTAATCAAAAAATTCTTCATTGTGTTGCAGGTGGGACTGCGATTGATGATATAAAAGTTAAATTATTCAACTTAGGGTCTAAAGTTTTGTTATCCAAGTTTACGCAGCTATGTATAATCAGTTTTGTTTTCCCCCGGAGTGTTTGCTTATGAGTTAGCCGGTTGGCCGGCCAACCGGGTCTTGGTGATTAGCGGGAGGGTACAACAATAAAACAAACCAACCATACATAAACACACAAACTAATTTATGAGGCTCGTTGCTTACCAAATGATCAAATGAGGTGTTAAAACTGCCCGCCTTCATTCTCCACACTTTTCTGGCATCTCTGTAGGAAATTTCATCACTCGCTGTAATTCATTTTGAGAAACCCCAACAATTTTCTGACGAACATTATCTTTGATTTCTTGTATGGTGTGCGGGTTCTCTTGTACACGCCTTTTTTTAATTTACATCAGAGATAATAATCACAGGCTAATACTTTGGGGGATCGAGGGACCACAAATCCATACTAATAACTGTGTCTTGTGGAAACACATTGTGAACTGCTCTCGTGGAATTATTCGCAGTGTGAGCAGTGGCAGAGTCCGGTTGAAAAAAAAATGCATATCACGCTCCCTGTAGGTTAATTCCCTAAAAAGGAGTTGATATGGTGTACATAAGTAACAGAATCAACTGTATGCTTAAAAAAAATGGTCCTATGATTCTTTCACCACTGAGTTAACACATATGAATCGTACAAAAAGACACGCTGTAAGCACATGAGGCAAATGCATTTTATGTATACTATTGAATTAAGAAACACACCCGGGAAGAACAGCTGTGCTACGACTGCGACAGTCAGCAAGATCAACACACCGCCACGGGTGGCCGAGGTCGTTAAGGCACGGACTCGTGAGCGGGAGGTCTGCGGTTCGAATCCCGCCAGGACCGTCCTCCCTGACTGGGGTTTTTTCCAGGTTTTCCTCAGTCTTCATAACTGGCAAATGCCGGGGAGGTACCTAAAACTTAGGCCTGGAACGCTTCCTTCCTTCAAAAAAAAAAATATCCTTTCCCAATTTATCATTTCATCTCATGTATCATCAGTGTCCACCGCCTGTGGTGCCTCAGTAGTAAAAACGGGCGTTAAACACTACTCAAAAAAAAAAAAAAAAAAAGCAAGATCAACAATTAAGCAAGCAGGCTTGCTATCCCCTCCATGACGCGGCAAACGGGTGGAGGCCTGCTCATAGGAAAAACCCCGTGCCGCGCGGAAAGGCATTACTAATCACATTGCATTATTAATAAATAGATAAGCTAATTATTTAGGATATTTACATTCCATTGTATATCTTAAAAAGCAAATTGTAAATAAAGCATAATAAAACGTAATTTGTAAAAAATAAATAAAAAATAAAACATAATTAACAATAAAGTAAAAAAATAATATGGGTTTCTCTATTAATCACATAGAAGATATTGGGAAAGGGAAATAAAAAGTGTATACTATTTCAAATCGCTCTATTGAGATAAAGATGAAAGGATAGAAATGCATGAAAAACAAAAAAGACTTTTATAAAGTTATTTTGCATTTTGGAATTAGAGCATGATAATAAATATTATATGAAAAGAGTATTATTTAATGAATGTAGACGATACTTAGAAAGGGAATCTTTAATGGTGTTTAAGCCCATTTTTACCGCTAAGGCATCACAGGCGAGTACATGAGATGAAATGACATATTGGAAAAGGCTTTTTTTAAGAAGGGCATGTTTCAGGCTTAAGTTTTAGGGACCTATCCGGCATTACCCATTTATGAGATCTTAGTTAACCATGAAACAACCCTGTCAGGAAGGAGGTCCTGGCGGGAATCGAACCTCAGACTTCCCGTTTATAAATCCACGCCTTAACGACCTCTACCAAACCGAGGCAAAGCGTTTGAACACCTTGTGAGATGGCAGAAATGAAATGGCCCAAAGAAATTTACCGATAAAAGCCTCCGGGAAGAAGAGGGGCCGAAGAAAATTATGAAAGCAATGAAGAGCAAAGGCTTGAGAGCGGTAGACGTACAGAACAGACAACAAGCCCGCATTAGCTGTATAATGCTGAATTTCATATGTGACATAATTTTATTCAACATGAAATGGAGAACTTTCAATGAAAACGTTTGGAAACGTCAAAGGAAAGCATTTTTTGTTTACGTTCAAGAAAATAAAAACAAAACACTCCAGCGTTGTGCGAGTTACGTCAGCGATAACATTTCTAGACATCCCCTTCCTCCAAACATTGTATCTTGCGTTTCGTCATGCAACACATAATCTGTTTTACAGTAGCGTATGTTATTAAAGTAACTTGCCCTTAGGCAGAAAAGGCCCAAATTCAATTAAAGGAATAATATTTTTATATCCATGAGCGAGTTTTTATGAAATTTGAAAAAAAAAAAAAAAAAAAAATCTTAAATTCATAATGTTCTACGGCACGTTTAAATTTCTTGAATGAGTTACGTAACCAAATCTTTCATTGCTTTTATCTGCGTCTTTAAATTTCTATCAATTTATCCCTATAGAATTCTTCTTACGGAGGTGATAAGACGTCAAAATCACTAGCACTAAAAGATGACCAAAAGGTTCTGTGGGAGTTAGACCTTACTTTTCAAAGCATAATATTCTGAACAAAATAATGTGATTAGTATTAAACCTAGTCAGCACAGCTACCGAGGACTTTGTGCCAACACGATGAAAGACTCCTTATAGGGAGGAAGTCAACAATCCATTCATAGGGAAAGGGGAATTTAGTGACCGAATTGATGTTTTTCACCTTGGAGTCGCATGGTTGCTGCACTGACGTCGAATTGCTTGCCACATCCTCACCAGTGTGGATATTGTTCGCCTCAATAGTCGCTAGGACATGAAGCCGGAAATAAGGCTGCCTTTATTAATTTAGTTAAAAGGCTGCAGAGTGATATTTATAAAGGCATTATATTTGATAAGGATAACTGTTATGTATATGTATAAGAAAATCATTTTGAGATAGGTATAACAGGAATCGAAGTAATTTGTAACTTGTATGTCATTTAACAGGTAATGGTATTTCACAAAAGGGTTTTGTATACATTTTGTGTAAAATATGTGAGAAAGAGACGGATATGTACCTGACATCTCTCCGCAGACCGCTCCTTAGACAAGGCTGAAGAAAGGGTAAACTATCTTTTGTTAGGTCACGAACCTTCTACCCGGGAAATACTTAGGAGTTGACAATAAGAGAAATATGTGGCCGTAACGGGATAGTATTTAACAAAGTCAGAGGTAGCAATAATTTAAGAAAAAATGAAAATGTCAGAACGGAGACGAAAATGTTTTATTACAGGAAAGCCGAAAACACGTGCGTTATCTCCGGGAACATTTGGAAACCTACAAGCTAAGGAAGGCAAAAGATTATCAATAGAAATGAGAAAGTAAGGAAAGGGCCAAAATTTATGACAGGCTGTTCCGGGAAAATTCAAGTTCGTGGGAAGACGTTAGATCAGGGGGGAAAGAATAATTCTAGCCAATGATGAACATTTAACACAGAAATAGATTAAATACGAGGGAATTTAATTTAGCGAAAGGCGTGGCGATGTAGTAGAAAAACTAGAGTACAGAAGTCAGAGGGGCACTCGGGAATTCACGCATTCGGTAGAGACACATTCATGCATTCAGAGGGACACTCGCAGAAGATAGACACTCACACATTCATAGATTCACATTTAGACATTGAGTAGAGATACATTCACAGATTTACACTCACACATTCATAGATCCAGAGGGACATTCAGACATCCAGATATTCACTCAGGAAGCCAGTCTAAGAGAGTAGCGAAGTCAGCGGCGAACAGTCAGGAAGTACTTTACATGTGAATAAAATATTATAAACAAAGTCAACCTGGTGTATCTTTTGGGCAACACATTTCTCGTTCCCGTGGATCTATACTGATCCCGAAACACTCCGGTGGACCCTGAGATAAAATTCAACAGAATTGGAGCAAACCACGTCATCAGTGAGCAGCCCGGCCGAGACTTCGAAACCACCATCAGCTCAGCCAACAACTACGCCCCCGAGCACCCAATTACTGCTCCATATGGCATCCCAACGTGGAAGCTCGTAGACGGAGACGAGAAGCGGACAACAGCCCAGCAGAAGCGGATGACATCAGCCCAGCAGCCGCAAACGACACCAAGAAGGAACCAGAAAGTTTTGCTTGCTACACAACCGAGCATAGCGGAAAACATGGAGAGCTACATCGAGCAGCCCAAGTGGATAGCCGGCCGACATCGCAGAGAGACCGACCGTAAACACAAGGTTTACGAGCAGATACGACGGAACTGGTAACTGGACATCACTACTAGAGCTTCTAACCGGACCCCACTACAAGAATATCATGCGACCGACAACCGAGAAGGCAAAAATAAGGTAGAGAAAAACTGAGCTACATAATTTGTTTGTACAAAAAAAAGTCAGTAGTAATTTATGTAAATTATAAGTAGTAGGCAAAAATGGCTGAAAGTAGTACAGTAGAAAATAATTTGTTAGTCGAGAAGCCCATAGTAATAGAGCAGGGAACTAAACAACAGGACATAATCCAAAGGGTTGAAAATAATATTAATGCATGCAAAGCCTCCGAAAAGTCGAGTAGTATGGATAGGGGTGATAGATTAATGTCTATGATGAGAGAACTAGGTAATAGATTGGAGCGATATCATAATGAAATAGGTAATAGATTGGAGCGATATCATAATGAAATAGGTAATAAATTTGATAGGCTAGAAAAGACACAAGAGAGGATCTATCAGTCACTAAGAGAACAGATCGATAAATTTGATAGGTTAGAAAAGAATACAGAAAATGAGATAAAGCAGCCTCAGATAGAAACCCTTAGTGAAGTTTATAATTTAACTCAAAATGCACAAATTGAGCAGGCTAGCATTCTTGAACAGGATCAAGAAATAAACGTTGAACCTTGTATAGATGTAGAAAGGGAACTAGAAGAAAATTCCGGGAAACTTAGATTTGATAGACAGCAAATAGAGGTCGAGAAAGACGATAGCGAGAACCTAGGGAAAAGAAATAATAGTCAACTGGAACTAGAGGGGAAAACGATAAGTAATGAGGAAACAGACATAGAAATAGAAGGAGAACAAAATCAAATACTCGAGATAGGCATAAACCGGGAGCAGGTAATGAGTCCAGACAAAGTAGAAGGAAAACAAATTAGTGATCAGGATTCGATCCAAAGACATCACGGGACAGGGGCACAAGTCTCTTTGATTCAAGAAAATTTAGGTGAATATTTTGAGGCAAAAATTGCGAAATCCCAAACCGAAATCAATTGCATAAATGCAAGTGTTCAGAATCCCTCAGAATTCTCGAAGGAACAATTAGCGGAACTCAGGACCGAGCCACTCGAATGGAGACCCCCATGGAGCATTAGCGTTCAACTCGGATCCCAAAGAGAAATCAATACAAGAATGTAAAAAGAAAGTAGAATGAATAACCTAATTGATATAAGGTTGAGAATATAAATAAATGTAAACATAAGATAGATAAGATGGGAAAGTTGTATTAATTATAGCTGAGTAATGTATAAGTATTATAATACGAAAATATTAAGGATAGAAATAAACAAGCTGACTAGTTGTAGGACATATCAATCTGTTAGGAAGATAAATCATGGAAAACGAAAACAGTCAGAAAAATATTTAATAATTACAATATTGCCAAGCTAATTAAAAAAATAAATTCAATATAAGATGAAAACATGTGACGAACATAAAATAAGTTAATAACTCCAAGGAACCAGATAGAAAGATAAATAATTATAAATTAAATGAGTGAAGAAATAAAGTAATTATAATCATGTCAAAAAAAACTTTTTTATTGCTAGGTGCATAAATTTCAGGAAATAAAATATTAACGTTAAGAAATCATAAAGGAAAATAGACAATTGTGAATTAAAAGGGTAAAGAGATAAAATAATTGCAATCAAGTGAAATAAAATTCAAAATAAAACGAAGGCTTAATAAAACATATTAATGACCTTACATAGGGAAATAGGTAATAAATTATTATAATAATGGCGAATTAAGAGAGTAACGAAATAAAATAAATCAAATCGGGCCAAAGGAAAGTCAATATAAAGTGAAAGCTTAATAAGACATTAGTAACATTACAGAGGAAAATTATAGGAAAGTAAATAATTGAAATTAGAGAGTTCAAGAAATAATTGAATAAGCAGAAGCATGCTAAAGAAAGATAAACGAATAAGAAGCTAAAATTATATATCTTGGTGACGTTCAATAAGGAAGCAGATAGGGGTAATAGAAAGAAAAACGAGTCAAGTAACGAGAAGAAATATATTAATTATGATGCCACTGTTAAAAGTAAAGGGCAAATAATGAAGTGAAATAAAGTAAAATGAGAAAGATGAAAAATAGATAATAAATAATGGTAATAAGGGAAGAAAATGAATTAATGAATTAAGTAGATAAAGAAAATAACGATGTCGTCGATGAATAATTCTCGTGCATTGTATTGTTTACCTAAGGTAGCTTCATAAAACGATCCAAGATATCTAATGAATAGTAATGTAATTAAACTCTGTAGTGAATTGCGCTGAGAAATGGGATGGAAAATTCTCCCATATTGATATACGGATAGAAGCATTTATATGTTACCTGTAATGTTATTAAGTGTCTTCCAAGGTTTATTGTGGGTGATTGATTAAAAGTAAAGCCAGACTGCAAATTAGAAGCTCATAAAATGTTAGGTGATCGATGTTTAATAAGTGATACAGTTAAAATCAATTAGAAAACGCAAGGCTATAGAATGTCCATCAATGTGTATTTTATTGAAATATAAAGTTACGAACGGATTGCAAATATAATTTCTTTACGTACTACAAGCTATCTGGTTGTCAGTTAATAAAGTTATGATTCAAAAATAAAATTCAACAATATGATTGTGCTATTGAAATGTTTTGGTAAAAATAATAATCGAAGAACAGACCGTCATGAATAATTTCGTTAAATTAGGTATGATGTAGGTGTAGCTAGTGGATTAAATGCATTTGAGTAAACTGTAATTGTAATAAATTTCATGTAATGTATGTGATATAATACTATTAAGGATTAATGTCAAAAGTTCGTTGGATATATTAGATAGGAAGTAAACTTGTTTATTGAGTAACAGCTAAAATATTAGCATCAGTAATTGAATAAGATAATTGGCTAATATAAGAATAGATTATAAAGAAACTAACCTACAGAAACACTCAGGGTATGGTGTAACTAATAAACATTCGCATGCTAGAATATAATTCATATAATATATATAAGACAGTATAGCAGTGGCGTTGATATGCGAACAAAGGTGCTAAGTGAAAAACAAGTGAAGTGAAAATAAATAAATAAATAAAAAGTGCAGTGCGTCATGCTTAGTACAGACAGATGTGCAAAAGTAAAGAAAAAAAAATAAATAAATAAAAGTGTAAGGCGTATCAGCTACACAGATAATACCATAAACATTTAAAAATATATTTTCAAAGCTTGTATGCGACAGCTTAGACTAAAAGTTAAATGTATAACTCATAAAAGAAAAATAACACTCATATCAGAGCCAAGAACAATAAAGAACAATGAACAATAGGCTCGAAATGCAAATATATGTGTCACAGATAGAAAACCTATTCGATTCAAGTGTGTAATTATAGTATTAAGAATAATAAGAATATCACTCTGCAATAACGAGATAGTAATAATCTCACGGGACTATGTAACCATATTTTGTTGTGTTACCACAACAAAATCTGATTACAGGGGCATTTGAAGCCGGAAATAAGGCTGCCTTTATTAATTTAGTTAAAAGGCTGCAGAGTGATATTTATAAAGGCATTATATTTGATAAGGATAATTGTTATGTATATGTATAAGAAAATCATTTTGAGATAGGTATAACAGGAATCGAAGTAATTTGTAACTTGTATGTCATTTAACAGGTAATGGTATTTCACAAAAGGGTTTTGTATACATTTTGTGTAAAATATGTGAGAAAGAGACGGATATGTACCTGACATCTCTCCGCAGACCGCTCCTTAGACAAGGCTGAAGAAAGGGTAAACTATCTTTTGTTAGGTCACGAACCTTCTACCCGGGAAATACTTAGGAGTTGACAATAAGAGAAATATGTGGCCGTAACGGGATAGTATTTAACAAAGTCAGAGGTAGCAATAATTTAAGAAAAAATGAAAATGTCAGAACGGAGACGAAAATGTTTTATTACAGGAAAGCCGAAAACACGTGCGTTATCTCCGGGAACATTTGGAAACCTACAAGCTAAGGAAGGCAAAAGATTATCAATAGAAATGAGAAAGTAAGGAAAGGGCCAAAATTTATGACAGGCTGTTCCGGGAAAATTCAAGTTCGTGGGAAGACGTTAGATCAGGGGGGAAAGAATAATTCTAGCCAATGATGAACATTTAACACAGAAATAGATTAAATACGAGGGAATTTAATTTAGCGAAAGGCGTGGCGATGTAGTAGAAAAACTAGAGTACAGAAGTCAGAGGGGCACTCGGGAATTCACGCATTCGGTAGAGACACATTCATGCATTCAGAGGGACACTCGCAGAAGATAGACACTCACACATTCATAGATTCACATTTAGACATTGAGTAGAGATACATTCACAGATTTACACTCACACATTCATAGATCCAGAGGGACATTCAGACATCCAGATATTCACTCAGGAAGCCAGTCTAAGAGAGTAGCGAAGTCAGCGGCGAACAGTCAGGAAGTACTTTACATGTGAATAAAATATTATAAACAAAGTCAACCTGGTGTATCTTTTGGGCAACACATTTCTCGTTCCCGTGGATCTATACTGATCCCGAAACACTCCGGTGGACCCTGAGATAAAATTCAACAGAATTGGAGCAAACCACGTCATCAGTGAGCAGCCCGGCCGAGACTTCGAAACCACCATCAGCTCAGCCAACAACTACGCCCCCGAGCACCCAATTACTGCTCCAGACATCCTGGTTATTCATTGTTATTGTGGATTTCGTCTTTCGCCTTTCCGGAACTTCGCGATATATGTTTGCACTGCCCATTCATTCATAGCTTCAGCACAGCATGTTTGACTATGCTTTTGGGAATATTGCCTGTTATAACATTAGGAAAAGTTGAACTAAGTAGCTTAACAATTGTGGATAACACTCTTTCCCAACCTGAACATTATTTGTTGCGTATTTAATTGTTGCCAATGCTGGAAATTTGAACATTGCGAAAAAAGATACACTTCTTTGCTAATTGTATGTCTCACATTTCTGTTGTTACAAATGTAATTTTATGTGATTCACAAAATAAATATGAAAATGTATGTATAAATACAAAATTCCGAAAATATAAATGTGTTATTTATTAGTCTTTCTGCATGAGTTTTGTTAAAAAGAGAATTGTGCATTATATAAGACAGAGAATGGAGTTAAAATAACACTTTGAATGATATTTCAACAATGCAATTCGTATGATGTAGGCATTTGGTGAAAGACTGTGGAATCAGGCAAGAAGGTGTAAAGAGAAGACTCAGAAAACGAAACAAAGGAACCGTGGAAGACAAATAAGAGGACGGAGAGAACTGGTTTTGGCATTTACAGGAAATAATTCAATTGCATGCATTCAGTTTTCAAGAGACGTTTGTAAAATACTCCACTAAATGTGAACAGTGCCCCATTGTTAAAAATACATAATTGAGATGCTTGTAATAATGTGCAGCATTCTGATCTTTAAGTGTACTAAACTCAGCCGCTCTCATGCTTCAGTTCGTTTAATTCCTTTATCTTTTCCAGTCCAATTAAAATTTTCTCTTTCGCTAATTTTGTTCCCTATTGTATTAGACTTCATTCTGCAAAATATGGGACTTTCGTAGTTTTAAAAAATTACTACTTTCTGAATATTAACTTGTTCTTCGTGTGTCTTGAACAGCAACACGAAGAAACTCTGGAAAATTGCATTTATACTGCTCTCAAAGAATAATAATTCAAATCACGGGCCACATTGTGAAAACAGCGGCCACAACAGCACAGAAGGCAGTGCGTGTGCTGGAATACCATGCGACAAACGTCCATAGCACAGTTCTAAGTCTCATAACACGGGAAGCATCCACCAAAATTAAAACTACCCATGCATGGTATGATAATTTAAAGATTTTGGTTCGGTGCAACGTGTACACGTCTTAAGTTTGCAGTTGGCATGTAACATGTGCTATACTATGTTACCAATATTGCCATAAAAATCCGCATTGAACACCTATGAAATTAAAAAATAAAATAAAATAAATAAATAAAAATCTTTCACAAATAATGTGTCTATTTGCGCTTATTTTGTTGTTGTAATTTTATTGGTATGTATGCAGTTATATTGTAAATCTTCAGAGATATTTTTTACCAATTCTAAGCAATTTCATATTATAATGTGTTCATCAAGCAACTTGAAAGCAGGGGGGAAAAATCCTCGCTTCTCTAATACTCTGTGTAATTATGAGGATAAGCCATAAATAAGTTACTAATGGATATAGAAATTAAACAAATAAGAATACTGATTTGAAAAATACTTTTATTTCTCAACATAACCTGCCTGTACATCACATGACAGAGGAACTCGTTTAAGTTTAGACAGCTTAAAATCTGCCCATTTACTTTGCCATTATGCGAAAAGTTACTTAGTCACTAAATATCAAACTGGGAGCATAATCTGGCAAAAATTCTCTAGGTGTGCTTTGTCATTTGACTTTAAAGGTTGCAACAGTTGCAGTCTGCATGGCTTCAAAATCAAGCGCCGTCTCAAAATACACCAAACCAGTTCAAAAACGTTTGCAGTCCTTGACTGGCACGCTTTATTAATTTTTTCGGGCTACATTCGAAAGTTTCTTTGAAAGTTTTCCTCAGACGGTAATCTTGTGTTTTCATCTTTTGCACAGCGGATACTCTTAGCATCTGGTGGGTCAATGGCAAAACTTCGAAGAAACATTGTAATTGCACTTTAATTACCGATCCTATTTTGGAATTTTCAACACGAAGGATGCCTTTTGGTGTTTGGTTAGCGTTTTCTCCAGATTCTGGACAAAATTAGCTCAAATAAATATATGTCAGTATAGAAAACTGAGCTCAAGCACAGCATACATTTTTGGTTGCTGGGTAAACAACTGTCTGTCGCAGAGCAAGGGATTAACGACACTTCGTGATGACTGTCTAAACTTGGGGAAGCTTTTTGTCATTTAATGAGTGCAAAAAGAATATATGGCTGATATTTACGGAACCATACTAGTTGAAACCCCTATATTTTACACTTACTAATAATTATATAGTAATTCTTAGAAGCTAACATTTTTCTGCGTCGAAAAGTTTCTGACTAGGAATACAAATACAACGCATTATAATTAATCAATGAGAGTAGTTAAGACAGTTCTCACAATAGGAACGAGAACACAGCAGGTGAACTATTGGTTACAAGTCCAGTTGAAATGATAACAAGTATACGCTATATTTATCTCAAGGTTTACGATCGATTCTCGACTCTCCGTTACCTGCAAAACCTTTGTTCTGGAAAAACGACCTAGTCATCTAAGTCTAGTGGTTCTTATCGCTTGACCTATATCTGGCTCTTCATAAAGACCATGCAGTTCATTATTGTTTAATGCCTCATAAACATCTTTCATTAGCAGTTCAGAATTTTTTCTTAACTGCTTTACAATTTTTGTTTTCGGTTTTCCTTAGTTTTCTATGCTCAACGTTGAACTATTATGAACATAGATAGGAATGATCTCATAAGTTATTACTATAACTTTTTATTATTGTATTTCTGATTATATTCTTGTTCTCCTTTCTTCGTAGTCATCAGTACACGCTTTTGAAGATTGCAATAACAACAACAGTAGTGTGGTATTAAGGCGGTCAACTGCAGTGGTTATTACGACCCATGTCGGGATATCCGCACGGAAATCTAATTATGCTACTGAATAATAATTCGATAATTTTCTGTTTCGGTGCCGAACGAAATAATAAACTGAATTCGCCACAGGCTGTTATCTGATACTTTGGGTGTTGCGATGTATCAGTTACGTAATTTTATAGATCCATCGAACTTTTTAAAAAAGTAGCTTGTAGATCAGGTATAAATATCACGATTTTCTTCCTCTTTCCCACTCTTTTATGAAGGAAATATCCAATAAATAATATGTTGTTTCCCCCGTTTTCTGTCATCAGCGTTACAATCAAGCATTGTGGCGTAATTTTGTACTCAAGACTCCTTTGCTTTCTGATTGACTTAGATCTTTATTGTTGTTTTAGAGTTCTGCATTTGAGCTTTTAAAAATCATGACGGTTTGAGTTCTGAGGGTTTTCATTTTGGGTTCTCGTATACGTATTCGGAACATATATGGAGCAGTGCAAAGTAGTGCAGAGGAGTAGAGCAAGGCATCTACTTAAGAGAAAAACGTACTATGTTTTATATAAGATAACACATTCTGAAATTTCTAAAATTTATTAAATGGCTTTTCTTCAACATTTTAATAAGCAACAGAGGGAAAAAATTAAAAAGAAACAGGTGTTAACTCTTGCATAGTATTTTCAATAATCGTTTATTTTTCTGCTACTTATTATAACTTACCTTCATGCAAGTCTTATCTTATTTCAGAACATTAAAAATATATAATGGTACATATATGACTATATTTTCTGAGAAAAAGACGCGTAAAACTTATTCCCTGTGCTGTTGGGTATTCAAAGCGTTCTTCACAAAATAGTCTATGTATCGTATGACAAAAGCTTAGTAATGTAATAAAGCCTTTACGAAAGTGTACATATTTAAAATCTTAAGAGAAAATCCTTCTAATAGTGCCTGACCTATTTAAAAATGTAATATCTAACGTAAAACACGCCTACATCACCAGTATCTTGTTTCCTCATTACCCAGCGTTTATATTATATATGTACATTTTATTGTGTCTACACTGCGTTCCCCGTTACTTATATTCCGATGTAAATAAATATGAATGTATCTCTCCGCCGGTGCATGGCTCCAATTGGTTACGTAGAACTATTAGGCCCCATTCACCGTGAAAATTAAACGTAACGTAAACTTGAACGTAAAAGCTAAATGCTATGTATTGTAATGGGACCATGCACTATGAATCACGTAAACATAAAAATAAACGTACAATTAGATGTAAACTTAGAAGCTTGCAAGTTCAGAGGCTTTGCCTCTACATCTTACTTAAACTTATGAAATCAGCCAATCAGAACACAGCAGCTCTGTTTGTACAGCTCTATGGTAGAATTTTTATCCATACACGGAGCACGGAAATCAAATGCAACTCTTGCTGCTACAAGTGACGGTAGTGAAGGTAGTGGCTTCCAGAGACATAGCTAGGCTTTCAAGCAAATAGTGCCATGCACAGAATGCGCTATAAATTGATGTTTATGATTTTTTTCTTCTGCAATCAAAGGAGATTTGCCACCATTACAATGATCCCCGCCTCTATCAGTTTATATTTAAGAAAAACCATCGGATCCACCGGTTTTAGGATTTACCTGAGGTTAGCGTTAGGTTAGTGTGTGTTTATATATCAATTAATTGCGAATTCCAATAAGAGCAGATTTGCCACCATTGCAATATTTTACCGCCTAACAATCTTCTAATAATTTATATTTAAAAGTTACAGAGGACAACGCATAGGTCACATTATGTTAAAAAAAAAAAAAAAAAAAAAAAAAAAAAAAAGCAACATTTACACTGTTACAAACGGCCACGCACAGTAGTTCAGCTCTCTCCGCTGTCGTTCGGAACTTGTAGCAGCTAGTAGCAGGAGTTGCACTTGATTTCTGTGCTCAGTGTAAGGACAAGTTATGGTTAGAGAGAGCTGAAGATCAGTGACTCTGTAGACAGAATGGCGTCAATGGACAAAAGATTAATTGCATTATAAGAAAGCTATTCCTGCTCATATTACTCCAAGCAAATTAGTTACTGCATTTTACATGTGCACAAACGCTACCGCAGTCTGCTCAGAAGCAGCTATTTTCAAACAGCTGTTTGTTGATATTCGCTTGTTTTTATTTTTGATTGGCTAATACGAGGGCAGGTTCATAAGTTTCCGGCCTCGCCAATGAGGATCATCACCTTCACAATACTCTTATCTGGTGTCATATCTTATCTGTTATGCGAATAATTGCAGCTGTAACTTCCGCTCCGTTGTGTTCAGTTGTTCAGATATAGCTGCATAAAAAGGCTATGTTAAAATACTGTAACATGTTCCAAATAGAGTATCGAGCTGTTATTAAGTTCTTCACGAAAGAAGGACTTACTTTAAATGAAATTAAACTGCAATTGGACGGTGTATATGAGGAAAGACGCCCCTCATATTCTACCGTATAAGAATGGGCCAAACTTTTTCGAATGGGTCGAGAAAGCATTGAAGACGAAGAGAGTGCAGGTCGGCCCTTGGAGGTACTCACTCCTGAAAACATCGCTCTTGTGGAAGGAGAAATTATGGAACACCGGCGGCTCAAAGTTACAGAAATAGCAGCAAGGTTGGGCCTTTCTAAAACTACAGTCCTTCGAAATATTCATGAATAAGGTTAGTGTAAGACGGGTGCCTAGAATTCTTTCAAAAGCAGCAACGAGTCATCTGTTCACAGGCATATTTGGGGCCCTACCGTGGCAACGAAACAGGAGTTCTGCAAACCATTGTTACAGGAAATGGTCATCTACTATTATCTCTTGTCCAAAAGAGAATCAATGGAGTAGCGTAAACCTGGCGAAGCATCGCCTCTAAAGGCCAAGGTTACTCTGTCAACCAAGAAGATCATGGCCACAATCTCTTGGGTCGTGAAGAAATCCTCTTCATTGACTTCAAGGAGAGGAACACCACAGTAAATGGGGAGTTCTATGCTGACCTACTGCACAAACTACGTGCTTCTGTCAAAAAGAAATGGCGAGGAAAGCTGAGTGATGGTGTGCGCCTTCTTCACGACAACGCGCCTGTGCACACAGCTCTTGTTGCAAAGGAAGCTGTAAAGAATTGTGGCTTCAAGGAGATCGACCATGAACCCTTCAGTCCAGTTCTAGCTCCCAGTGACTATTTCATCTTCTCAAAACTCAAGAAGGATCTTCGAGAAAGGAAATTTAAGGGTGACGAAGAAGTGATGGGTGCTGTTTATGCCCATTTTGCTGACAACATTTCTGACTATTTGGGGAGGGGATTGAAATGTTAATTAAAAGATGTGAGAGGTGTATTGCAATAAAGGGTAACTATATTAAAAAGTGAAGTATAGTTTTTGTCTTTGTCATACCTAGAAAATGGTTAGGCCGGAGACTGATGGACCTACCCTCATACGTACGTTTGCGTATATATACCTAAACAATGGTAAACCATCACAATCGTTCTTATACATAAAAAGGCACCA